>JAANSQ010001982.1:0-13141 GCA_036850885.1 Lepidocyrtinus dapeste | reverse complement strand
TTTTTTAAGAGAAAATCTATAAGTTTTCAAGATTGACAAGAACAACTTTGGCTTACTGCATTCAGAGTAAAATATGAAATATAGTTGTAATGTGATTGCCAAGTAGTCTGTCTGTCTGTATTTCGTAAAAGTGATAACTCTTTTATAGGAACAGTGTATTGAGCTTTTCTGCTGTAATACGAGAAATGCAGAGATTGATTTTCGCCTCAATCAGACCAATTCTTTTTAATTTATGCGTGACGGCTCTAACCGCCTCTTAAATGTACATAATTGAGTAAGTTTACAAAATCACCCAATGAATAGAACCATGGCAATGGTTATAACAAGGTTATACAATCTTGTTATGTCTGTTTGTCCATCTTTCATAAAGATTACGTCCATCATAAATGTCTGTTGCTCTATAGTTAGGTCGTCGTTATTCGGTGGATTCAATGTCTACAGTAAACCTTTCAGCAGGACAGTATATACAGAGAGGCAGCAGATCCTCAAGAAACAATCATTTCGTGATTTTTAGAAAGGTTCCCTAGCGCAATGTGGCATTGCGTTTTACTCTTTTACTTTCAGATTTCTTTAAAGAAAGCAGTACGATTTCATTGGCATAATTAAACGTTTGCGAAAATACGATAACAATTAATTGCTGCGACTTGTAAGTCGTGTAACTTGTTTGCTACAAGGCACAGGTCACTAGTATTTCTAGACGGTACTTAAAATATTAAAAAATGCGTTTAAAAAGAACTCAGCTTAATTCTCATGTCTCGCTTTCTGATCCATGTATTTCCTTAAAGTTCTACACGGATCGGAACGTGAGTGATCCTATTAACCCTGAGAATAGGATTAATCTCTAAATGAACGAAAAGGTCCACAAGAAAGCATAAGATATTTTGCTTCATGCACCCATGAATATAAAGAAAGTCGGTGACACAAAGATGGTAAATCGGCTCAGGAAACAGGTCTTCGCATAATTTCTGCACTAATGAATGGTTCGTAATAGAATCATAGATGGTCAAGGTGTCGCCAGGTTCAGGAACGGATATCTCTTCAATCTTGAGGTCGTTTGAGCAGTAGAGAGCAAACAAAGCGCAGACACCTACGCCATCACAAAGATCACGAATTTCGCCTACTTCCGGGAGATTAAACCAACGGGCCAGTTTGTTCGAGGGCTGTGAGAAACAAAGATTTTATGCATTAGCGTTTAAGCCTTCATTTTATGAACGAATTCATTATTGCACACAGATCGTCGAAGCAATAAAAAACGCACTCTTACAACCCTACCAGGTACCAAACATACATAAAATTCTTGACAACATTAACTCTCTTGTACTTAAAAGGGTTAACATGAAAAATAAAATTGTAGTACATGCTCCTCAGGGAAAAAATATCTCGTCACTACAGTTTAAGAAACATAATTATCATCCTGGTTTTATTGTGATCTAATATGACGCAATTCATAATTACTATGCATATCAGCCAGTAAAATGGTAGGGAATTGTGCAGACCTAAGGAATAAATCAGCATTATATGGAATAAAATTACGATTCCCATTGTTTCGTAAAAGTAGGTGACTACCTAGGTTCAGTTACGTCGAACATCAATTTTACGTTAACACTAGCTCAATCAAAATTTCAGGCAATTTTTATCTAGAATTGATATCTGTAAAGTGCAAAATATGCACTACTGTACATATTTAGGTATGCGTAGGCATTTACTACTTTAAATGGTTTGTGAGTTACCATCAACCATCTTCTCTCTCCCTGCAAATTAAAATGCGAATTATGGTCATAATGAAAACGACAGTTTCCTTTTTTCCCAACGGTAATATATGATATAAAAGGTAAAATATTTCATTCATTTCAGTATTCCCTGACTACATTTATGAACCACAACGCACACAATTTTAAAACAAGGAAGGACAAATGATAATTACAGACGACAGCCATTAACATCATTATTTTATTGACAATAATGTTGACTGCCGTGTCACACGTTACCCCTTCATACAGCGTTCGTTAAATATTAGTTAAGGTGTTGAGTTAAAAGTTGCGTAAAGTAATTAACTACTGCTGTGTGTGGGTGGGAGGGTGTGTCGGTGGCCATACTTTCAGAGACTTCTTCAATTCATTGTTCATTGCGTGTACCTATCATAACTCAATACCAGCTGCGTTTCAATTTGTTCAATTAAGTTTGTACCTTATCTCTTTCTACGATCGATGTTGAACGCCTAATGGTACAATGCGTTTCCTTCAAAAATGGGACTGAAAAATTAGCCCACGTTACAAGAATATTCTGGATGGAAACTAGTTTACCTACGTCTCTTAAAAGGAGTAATTGTTGGTTACAATTTACCTATTTCTGAGGGAAAAATAATTTTAGGGAATAGGCTTTGACTCATCTCCTCAAGTATCTAGGTACAAACGCACCTTGATGTCAATGAGATATACTTCAAAAGAAATTATACGTTTTGCATAATTTTCTACCTATCTAATTTTGTCTATTTTTAGAGTTTTTATAAATTGCTTAAACTTCATGTGGGAGAAACGTTCCTACCTTTAGCTTAGTTTGCATAAATAACGAGGTGTTCAATCTGTATTTTACATAAGGAAAATGAAACCATAATTATTTTACGCATAAATCTTGGCCATTATCACAAACTGCTCTAGATACTCTTCAACTTTTCTGCTTTTTTCCTAGTCTCCTAGAATTTTTAATGTCATACTGAGACCGAGAGCTTCATCACGGTTGATATATTGTACAGTTACAACGCAGTACCTGATGCTAAAGTGTACTTGTATAAACCTATACATATAGATTTCAAGACTTAATTACTAGAAAATCATGAGGCAGAAATGAACGATAAGCTTTTTTCTTACTCGAATGTATGTCAACTTTCAATTTCGTTACGGTAAGAGTGGAAATTGCAATTATTTAATGAAGAAACTAACAACGTCTAAAGAAATTCAATTCTCCTTAAAAATCTTTTTTAAACTTAGAGTTTTTAAATAATATTTTGTAAATTAATTAAGGTACAGCTTTATGATGAAGAAGAAAACAGTCAGTGTCATCTGTTTTACTTTAAATAAATATCCATCCAGTTTGAAACTTGTAATTTTATCAGTTTAAAAACACAATATCACCTCGAACAGTTGTACTTATTACATAATGTGACTCTGACTTCTAATGTTAACCTAGTCATGAACCCAATAACGCCAAATGATAAGCTGTTTCAAATCATTTACTTTAAATAAATATCCATCCAGTTTGAAACTTGTAATTTTATCAGTTTAAAAAACACAATATCACCTCGAACAGTTGTACTTATTGTTATTACATAATGTGACTCTGACTTAGATTAATATTAACCTAGTCATGAACCCAATAACGCCAAATGATAAGCTGTTTCAAATCACCACACGATATGGGTATTTTTTGTAAGGTTTGCGTGCAGACAAACTTATAATCGGTAAACTGGGGCATTGCTATACACCTCTAAGAATAAGGTGCTCCACTAACACGTCTACAAATATTGACTTGCTTGTAAAACAAATTAGGTCGTTAGTTTTCAAATAAAATCATTTATATCGCAATTACAGAAAACTGCAGCGAGATAAACTGCAATATTTTTTTGCAGCATCTGTTATCCCATGAAAAGGGTGATAATCGTGACGGTGGCTGCTGTAAATCCCCGTAACGATCTATTTACCACCGTCAATGCCATCAACAATTGAATAATAATCCGAATTGGCAGAATCTTTGGTCAAGATTAATAACCGTGAAAGTCTTCAAATAAAAATTTTATGCTATGCCGTGTGGTGCAGTAAACTTGGCCACTATATTCACGAAGCAGATGGACAAAACTAATTTTAAAAAAGGGTTGTTGTTGCATATTGCACATTTCCTACCATATGAATGAAACCGTTTCATTATCAGTATTATCATGATTAGAGACGCTAGAAAGGATACTAAACCTAAAACCAATGTAGCATTAAACTACTCTTTAAAAAAATATGTTTACCAGCTGAGTTGGAGCATTGCTCAAAATGTAAGACTTGAGAGTAGTAATGGCCGTATTTATCCAGCTAATGACAAGGCGTTCAGGCGAGTTGGTATCTAGATAAAAAATTTAAAAAATTGCTCAGTAAATACTTTTATTATCATTAAAAGCATAAACTTTCGTCCATGTACAGACTTTAATGTTCACATAAAAAAAAATCTATGTCAAATTTGAAATCGAACAGGTGTTAACAACTTTTGAGACAAGACACATGCATGCTTTTTTTTTGTCATCATTATCTTTCACACAAACTGAAAAATTTAGGGCAAGCAGTCATAAAAACGTAACAACCTGCATATTTTCAGCTATTAAACTTACCTGGATCAATAACTTTGCCAAAGCTCCTCAACGTCGCTGCAATACGATCCCGTCCCAAAATCTCTTTCGCATATAGCCCCATCAATGCCTCTATCAAGGCTATATGAGCAGCCTTTACGATTTTCGTCAAGAGAGGATTGCGTCGCAACGTAGCCATAAGATATTGCCAAAGAAAACCAAAAAAGGGAAAAATATTAAGTCACATACTTGAGTTTACGCTTATATTATCCACTTGTACTCGAAAACAAGAGCCTAGCAATTTTTTGAGAATGCTCGCATCATAATCATCATCACTTCGTCATCATAAATACAACAGCTCATTAGCGACATTTCATATTTTCCCTTTTTGCGTACTTTTTTCATAAAATGAAATTATTGTCTGTTTCGTTTCTTATGTACACCATCCTCATCATCAACAAGCCTATAGTATCATCATTACAGCATTAAAAGTTAAATCTAAATGAAAGCAATGCAACAACGTGTGCGTCAAGTGGTAGTTGGTGGTGTTGGCGGCCTAGTCTCTGTGACTCTACTTTGTTCAGAGTTTGCAGACTCAAATTGTTATGAAGCGTATAAAAGTGTTGTAAAGCGGATATGAAATGAAAGTGCATTTATTTATACAGAATTAGAATATAAAAATATGTTTCTCAAGTACTCTACTGCCTACTGTATAGAATAGAGCTATATATTTCAAAGAGAAAATTGTTACCACCTCCTCCATAAAAAGAAACATCAAAAAGAACTTTACATTTTTCGCCCGTTGACAACATTAGGAGAAAAAGTGAGTGGGAAATGGAGGTGAATTGGATTTCTAAACTATCATTACTTCCCCACTAGTACATATATTTCCCCATGCATGAGTATCAACTGTCAGTCTTACTAAACTACAAAGCAGAACCTAGGCGAGCATTTTCATTTTCAATAAAATTATTCATTTTTACAAGATTAATGTTTGTTTGATACTGACAGTGCGTATAGGTTTCTTCTGCCGGAGGGTAGCTTCCGTTAACTTCATATCAGATGGTTGAGCAATGTAGATGCCTCGTCTCGAAAGAATTTTTATAATTTCCCAGAAGGGTAGTTTCTGATTCACGTGGTAATTATTTTGTTGGCTTCGATATAACGAGTCCAGGGCCATACAGTATAGCCTTCCACTAATCAACCCTTTGACAATTTCATCTCGCAAAGAGTACGTTGTAGGCTTTCCCTTTAAGAAAGGAAGGAAAAATTGTACAGAAAAACCAATATGTTATTAAAAATGCATTAAGGTGGAAGGCTAAGAGATTAATATCAACGGTAGAAAATGTTCACTTTTTTGTCTCACTTTCTTTTCCTTGAAAGGATCTGGCATTTTGTCTTTGGGCACCACATGGCTAAACGCTTTTGTTATTAGCCATCGAACTGACGCTTGTTTCTTAGCCTATATTATAAATGAAATGTGTCAGAGTAATTTTTCAAAAAAAATAAATAAATAAAACAGGTTCATACTTTGTATGTAAATGATTAATATCATGTTGAGTAAGTAAATAAAAAATGATGTGATGACATTAATATTACCTCCCACCATGGAGCATGAAACTCTTTGGGTCTTCTATTTAACCAGATAAACATTCTTTTTGTCCTATCCACCGTTCGATTCGGATCTGGACAATTTTTCTTCATCTCCGAAAGTTCTTTCCAGCACGAAGGACATTCATCACGAAGAGCAGGTGGAACAGCTTTCTTCCCGTCAAACTTCATATTTTGACTGTACAAACTTTCAAGATCGGACCAACCCAACGTGGCATCTGGTGCTAGCCAACATTTTGGATGGGAATGTTGACTACTCCTGGTACTCCTTGAGCTGCACTCTCCCAGTTTGCTTGAGTGATTACTGGGGCGATTTGATCCTTCATCTAGGCTGTCTTCAGTAAATATTTGTTGTTGCTCATCACTCGCTTTCAACTTGCTCCTCCTGTTTCCACTATTTCTACTCATTTTTCCAATTATCACTGCTGAACCTGTTACAGTTTCTCCATACACAGATTCTTCATTTGCTTCATCAATGGTAAACAGATTTTTAGAGGTGGAAGGGCCAACTGGAACGATAGACACTGGATTGTTAGCTAACGCTACTCCCGTAGAAGCTGCATCCGATTGTCGGAGTAATTGTGACGGTTTCACAGAATTCTCTGGTAGTTGTACAGAGTTTCCAGAGACTCGAAGGGCGGAAATCCTTGAGAGTTTCCGAGCACCTGAAGAAGACGAAGAAATACCAGAGGAGGCTGAACTCGATGAAAATTTTCGGCTCTCAAAAACTGGAACGTTTGAATTGTTGACGGTACCAGGTCGAGAATTTTTTGCATTGGCTTTTGATTTAGATTTGCTGCTCTCCTTTTTATTGGCTCTCATGTTAATTGGAATTAACAATGGTTCATGACGAAGCCTAGGAGGAGGAGGGTTCTCACGTGGTCTACAATGTCGGACATTGCAGTTACAAACATTACAGTTCTTTTTTGTTGTAGCATCCACATCCTCTTCTTCATACGAATCATTACCTTCTCCACAGTCCAAGTCACAGTTGCTACAATCGCAATAGTCCAAGATGACTGGTTTTTTTGCATTATCTTTCTTGGCAGCTCTTCGCAAAGATGCTGTGCGTCTTGCATTAGCTGAAGCTCTAGCTCTGCTTGACGTTCTTCGCACTACTTTAGAAACCACTGGGCGATTTGTCTTATGAGGAGGTGGTGGAATAACTACTTCTTTCTTTCTTACTGTTTCGTTACTGCATAGCTCCTCAGAATTGGAAGGTTTCGCGAATCCAGTAGTGCGTTTACTATAAAGCTGACATTCAGTACAGTCAGAACGATAACCGCAACAGTCTTGACATGAGCAAGTTGATTGTTGTGAGCATGAATCATCAAGTTGTGGACAGTTATCATCAACACAAACTGAGTATTGGTGATGGCTACCTATACCACCACCTCGTCCACGTATAGTAGCAATTTTAAGCTTTTTAGAATTTTGGGGCATCTTTAGATTTCCAGGCGGCTTGTTTGGCACAATTGTAACATAATTTAAACCTCGAGAATTAGTTGGAGAAGGTTCAGACGAAGATCCTTCTTGTCCAGAAGAACCTGATGAGCCTGATGTGTTTGAACCCGAACCTTTCCCAGAGTCTGCAGAATTATCGGTAGCATCAGACGTTTTTCTTTTGACAACTTCCGTGTCTTCATTATTCCCTCCGACAGAGGATCGACGATCACTACCATTGTGAAGAAAGAAGCTATTATTATTGCCACCATTATTAACATTTTGGTCACCTTCTTTGGCAGTCTTTGCTTTTCCAGCCACTTGGGATTTTGTAGGGGAGCTTCCCCGAATTAAACGAGAGAGGTCACGTAATTGTTGTATAACAGAACGTGGCTCATGGGTATTTTTCGCTTTATGTACAACGCTACCCGCATCACTTTCGCCGCCACTGGCACCACTGCTGATAATTGCACCTTCATTTTTGCTAGCGACTTCTTCCCCCTCATCGCCTCCATGACCATTATTACTTCCTTGATTGCTTCCGATATCGTCAAAGTCAGAAATCTCTTGGGCAGAAGAGGTAAGTGAGGACAAAGTGGAATAGTCATCATTACGAACATGCCCACAACTAAGAATCTCCGTGGAGCAATTATTCAGCTCTTCATAGTTCAGCAAGAGTTCATGATTCCTGCTACTGAAACTGTCTTCTGTAGGAAGACTGAGAGTAACTTTCTTCAGAACCTTTTTAGATGGCACAGGAACAGAAACGACGTTGGTATGTTGCTCCTCCAAAGAAGGAGTTCTGGAAGGGTTCAAAACAGTCTCTAAGTTCTCTAATGCAAATCTCAAGTTTTTCTGCTTTTCCATAGGTTTTCCTTCTGAGTTTGGTGGAAGTGGAGGGGGTTGTTCTGGCCTTTTGAAAATTCCTTTTGGTTCACCACCCCCTGCTAAATTATTTTGGCACCTTTCCTGGCTCTTTAGTAAAGCCTCTCCCGGTTTAGGTTTGAACAGAACGGATTCAAAACTATCAAGTAAGCTGTCCATCATACCAGACGTGGTTTGCTGATGCGGCTTCTGTTCGGAAACTTTCTTCTTCAGGATAAAATTGCTCGATAAAGAGTCCTCAGGTTCTTTACTACTTCCACGACTACTGCTCCCAGTGCTGGCGCTGCCATCATCGCAGTGTGTACCCAACTCGGGTAAATTAGGAGAGCGGTCGTAGTTCGAAAGAAAGTCATCTCCAGAGTCGCTTACATTGTCCATTTCAAATTTACCCTCAGCATTGGAATTCATCGGGACATAGACCATCGTTACGCCTTGTGCTAAAGCCGTAATCGTCGAACCCGTTTTACTTTTGGCATTTTCAATTGCATTAGTATGGCCATTCTTACTCTTTAGATCATTGGTGACATTCTCTTCGTCACCATGTAGTTCAAGTGTTTCTGGTTCCGTTTCTTCTGTAATCCCGCATGGACTATTTTGCATGTTAGGAGGAGCATGCACCTGAACAACTTCTTTCTTGGAAATTTGAAGAATTCCTCCAGCCTTTGCGTTAACATGAGCCATTGGGTTGTGAAATTGTCGTGAAACTTGGTTTTTATTACTTTGTTCATCAAAATACTTGCCATCGGGCTCATCTCCCGAGCTGTGGTATACGATCGAGCTTGGGAAGGAATCTTGAGAAAACTCATTTGTGCCAAATCCATCAAGTTGAATTTGCTGACGGGGTTTTCCTCCACGCTTTTTGATGTACAACTTTTCATTAACCCCCTCATTAATTCCTTCTTGTGATGGAATTTCTAGAGTCAATGGTTTCGTCAATTGTTCCATATTACAATTGGTTGAGTTGCTATTGTTGGCACAGTTGGACAAGGTCGTCACACTTCCAGAATTGTATCCCGAGCTAGATCCAAGGACATAGGAAGCTCTCCTCTGGTTCTGTTGATGACTTTGCGTCTTTTGTTGTTGCTGCTGCTGCATTTTCACAGAAGTAGAGGGTTCAGGACAGCTAATTTTTCTTGTTTGAGGCTCAGAAGACGCAGTAGGAGCTGCTCGTCGCGAGTAATTGTAATAAAAATAGTTTGGACTTGAGCTTCGTCCCAAACGCAACACTGGATCTACTTCATTGCTTCGTCCATTGTTGGGGTTATTTTGGCTTTGCTTCCCTTGTGCAGAATTCCCCGCTGGTGGTGCTGACTTTCTAACGTTGTTATAAACACCATCATGGCGAATTTCATACGATTCTTCATCATCCTCGTCAATTATACCACCACCCTCTGCCATTGCTCGTTCACGCTCCATCAACGCTAGCCTTGGACCCCAGTTTGAACCTGGTGCTTCCCTTTGTCGCGAAGCCTTCGGTTTCTTCTTTATTCGACGGGAATACATTCTCGTTGTCTGTTTGTCTTACAGTTTATATAATCAGTAAGATCTTATCGTAGATAAATGGATTCATTAACCTGTGTTGTGTAGTCAGCGTCATTTTAATTGTTTCACGAAACTACATAATTAACTACATATTTAGGTTGCGTTCGATGCATGAATTCTGAAATTAAATAAGAAAAAACAGAATCAGTACCAATACAGAGCGATCATTGAAATAATTAAAAGTTTAGAGTTGGTTCTTCAATGACAGAAATATTAGTAATACTCATTCTTCATTTGCTCATGAAGCCTTCACTGAATTATTAGACTGAACAAATACTTATTCTAGCCTTGATTATATTTGATTAGCACCTATGTCGTATTTTAGGATCATTACTTTTAATGGTAGCTGCCACCTTAGTATCCTCATTCGTAAAAGTGTGGTACATTGTTTATAGCTTCCTTAATACCTACCTACTTTTGGACTTATCCATCTAGGAGTAAACGGATACTCATAAAATCTGGTCAAGTTTGCACACATTAATAATACTACTTAGATACTGTTAGATATTCTTTTGTTACGTTTTCAATTTTCCATTGTTCATTGGTGTCTACATTTACCCAAACAAATTGCCTTTATGCTGGTAATTTTGTCGTGAGGTAAAATTTTACGCCTACATTGTAAAGCCACACGCAGATTTAGAGTTTTAAAGAAGTGAGGCACGTATTTATGACTCATTCAATCTTTTAAGTGCATCTTAATTATGGCACAGTGCACCGTATTAAGGTAAAAAATATTAAACGCGAATTGTTTTTTAAAAAATCTCAGGTAGCCCCTACAATCAAAAGAATCTAAAGCTGTCACAATGGCTGGTTTTATAAATCGGTTCAAGAGTAACAATCAGACTTTTTCTCTTTGAAATAAAATTATAACACAAAGTTCCTCATTATATTTAAACAATGCAACAAAGTCTAAGTGAAGGTCGATAAATCGGTTCGGTAGCGGCTTTAGTTGCGGTCGGCACAAAAGAAAACATCCTGTTTTTGAAATGAGGAAAAGGGTAAAGCAATGGATTTCATAGCACTCATTCCAAGAGAGCTAATTCAGTCAGTAGAATAGAAAAATGCATTTTTTCATTTTTCACCTCCACTGTCTACGTGTTAAAGGAGTGAATAATTTGAAAAAGTAGAAAATGACATAGCTTGGCTGCTGACAAGTCTTACTTTTTACACAGCATGTTATACATGACTCCGACAGGAAAGAATTCTCACATGATTAGTCCTTCTTGTTCTTCTTCTGTGCCATCGCACACGTTATAAAAAATAATGCCAATTTACTTTTATTATTTACGTTTGATGAGTACAATGTCATTCATCAAAAAGGGATTTTCTCTGTCCTCAGAGTTAAGTAACGTGTTTGCCTTAGTTAAAGCAGATTCTCTTACTTCTTCTTCCTTCTTGACTCAATAGAGAAGCTAAGCTCGCGTTTGCTTTCTTAGTGATCTTTGGCAATATTGTACTCATTATTTTTTTTAAACAGTGTCACTCTCATTTAAAGCGCACGCATTTGCTATAAATAGTCATTCATGTGTTACATATAAATAATTTATGCTTTCAAAAAAATGCTTTCATGCTACGTAGCGTAATGATCGACGGAGGGAATCCAATTTTTTTTATTGTTGTTGATGATGTTTATTGTTGATATGCATTTTTCGTCCTGCATAGCTTCCCTGATTTCCTTTCTTTTACTATGAACTTGAGCTCTTAGAAACTCAACTCAAGCGTGGAGAACAGACTTTAGACTTTGTTGCAAAACTTAAACCCGAGTTTAGCTGAACGATATGATGAAAGCAAAGAATATAAAAGTAAGCCAAACTTAAGAGGAGCAAGATGAATGTCTGAGCAATTATTTTCCTCAAGTATTTTTTGTCTGGTAAACCTACCTACTCATGTGACGTACTATTTCCCTATAACTTAAGAAAAGGATCTTTTTAATCGATCTGCACGACAGAAATGCTCTTGAAATAACGCTTTAAACAAGTTTACCTATTTCTCTCCCACTCCCTTTCCACGCCTAAATAACACATAAGCGCTTTGGCAGTTAAAAGCGTGTCATTGTCACTTCTCAATTAAAACCCATTTTTCATCTCATCAACTAAATATGAAAATATCGTCAGTACCTTAAACATTTTACTATCGATTCATTCATTTTTTCAGAGAGCCTTCACTTTAATGAAAAATTGACTTTGATAATTACAAAAGCAGAAATGTTTTAGTTATGTAATTACACTCATTTGGGAACTCTAGGGATAGGATTAATTTTCTTTTGTGCTAGATGAATACCTTCCCTACTGTTACGTATTCTTGTCTCTATTGAATTATTGGATAAGAACAAAAACGGTTGCTCCTCTAAATGCCATTGAGGTTGTGAGAAATCACTATTAATTTTTATTGGCATTAGAGAAACAGGTCGATTGATCTGAAGAGCCTCTTAATAATCAAAATAATCATCCGCGTTGCTTTTGATTATTGTGCTGGCATTAAAAGTGCAAGGTTAAGTGGGATTTGATACGCGTTAGTAGGTATCACACGCACAGACTGACAGACTCCTCTTTGTTGAAAAATGAACCAATTTAGCAAGCAAGAATTTTTATTCAATGGTAAGTGAATGGCTGGACTTTGTTTAGCTATAGTACAATCAAACAATGCGCACATTATCTAAAGACACGGTCGATAACAATACAAATCATTTCAAAATGTTTACATGATTCATCGAATTCTAAAGAGGGTGGGGTAAAAAGCGATTCTATTGTAGAGAGGATTCACTTCGGGGTCTTGACAAAAAGAATTTATCTTTTATGTAGCGTTAATTCTTATTTTACGCCATTTATCGTAGGGATGTGTTGGTGGGACGAGGTGATATGACGGTGAAGCTATATTATTATGAATAAACAACAGTATTTGATTAGACAAACTTTATTGAATAATTTGGACATGCTTGCTTAGGTTGCTTTCATTCCACTTTGAATTTGCCAGAAGGCCAAATATGATTATCATGGGATTATTATCAATACTTTAGACTCGACTTGACACAATTTTTATCACAAGGCAGTTAATACGATAGACTTCTCCCTTGATTAGAAAGAGCTTTACAAACTTTTGAAGAATTAGTAAAAAATGTCTCATCCAAGTGAATATATGAAGTGCACAAGAATGTAGCATAAAAACAAGATGGCTATATCGTCATCGTCTTCATTTTTATTAGAAGGTCACGTAGATTTTTTTATTCCGTCACATAATACCTTCGTATTACGAGACTTTCTATCATAAATATTAAGTTGAGAGTGTAAAACTGTCATTATTCAACCAAAGGAATGACAACATGGGCAATAGCTACAT
>JAANSQ010001981.1:0-13151 GCA_036850885.1 Lepidocyrtinus dapeste | reverse complement strand
CCTACATGCAGCCTGTAAACTTACGTAACGTAACTATGTACTGTATAAAGAACTGATATGGCAAAGAAATCATTTTGACTTCCCCCGAAACGACACCTTCGCCACATTAAACCACCTGCGTAAAAGCAACAAGATGCTGTACTCTTTCAATGCTTTCTTTCCACCCTTTTTTACACGCATGGATTACAACAAAGAAAAAGTTTTGTGTTTCGAATCGACTCTCTCCCCCATTTCGCATCATTTACCTAGAAAATCTTGGAATTCTACTTTTTTGGTCAACCAGCTTCGTACAAGTCTCTGACTCAATATTTAAGCAATCCGGTCAATCATTCTAGTTGATAGTCTTCTCTTGGACGTTGTGTAGTCAACAAAGAAAAACGTCGGTGCTGAAGATAGAATCACAAGATTTGCATCGCTTTCTTAGAGAAAAGTGACCCTATAGGGAGATTATCAAAAACTTTTCTATGTGTGTGCGTGCTTAACTTTCGTGAGGTGGTTACGAAGATCTTAGCAGAAATCCGACTGCATTATGCAGGAACGTAGGTTGCAAGTAAACCTGACATGGATTTATTAGATTTTTGAAACATAAAGAGCATATTAGGTAAAGGTCACTGGGCGAGTTTAAACTTTCGGAACATGTTGCGGGGGAGTAGAGGATGGGGATTGTATAATATTAATCAAACCCCTCCACCTCTCCCTCTTGTCGTGTAATCCGAAAATCATCGTACTCATCCCAGAGACTCTCTTCGCTGTTTGATATATATACATGGATTATTTGATTCTTTCTTCAAAAAATGTCTCGAAATATTTGAGACAAGAGATCTCTGATACATACACTACAGAAGCAAACAATAGATAGGAAAGAAACAAGCGAAATAAAAATAAATCCGAGTGAAGAACTGTAATTGCTAAAATATTAAATTATGTGACTCTAGTGCCACCATTTCTTTCTGGAACGTTACACATGATAAAAAAGTAGTGAACTCGACATACGACTAAATTTATTTTCCCGAATTTTACAAAATTTTACAAACTCTGTAGAGAATGATTTAGACACAAAGGAGGATGCAACAAGATTTCATCGAAGTTAAAAGTAGGATGCTTTCAAATACGATTCGAGGCTCTAACTTCGAGCTTAGAATGTCTACGCACCATACCAGCTATAAAATCAAAACGGCTTGGCTTCCAGGATCAAATTCTGGAAATTTTGCCTTATATCTCTTGTTTTTTTTTATTTGGTTTCATCTTCGACGAATATAATTTTGCAATGATTAATAAAGAATTATGCAGAAACCATTACCCATGTTTTGTTTTGATTTGATCTCTTTATCATTTTTCATCATGAAAAGTCCACGACCATTATTTCTTGCATATTAGAGGTTTTGTCGTAAGCCAACAAATGACTTATCCGGAAAAAGTACGAACTCGGAAAATATATCTTCATAAATAACACGAAATTCCACTGGGTTTAGACTTAACATGAACATTCCTTGTAAAAATTTTGTCATTTGCATTTTACAGGGCACACTTGATTGCTTAAAAAATCATAACGGCATCATTCATCAATGAAACTATTTATGCGTTTATCATGCAAGAAAAGAAACTGAATGACACGTGTCTTTCAAAAACTTTGATCTAAAGTTGTTGCAAAAATAAGTCAATGCGTTGGACCTAAATATTTTTGGACGCTTTGAATGTAGGTAATGATACGTTATGAGATAACTATTTAGGTAATAATACGCAATGCAACAATAGCTTATGATTTATGATGTAATAACCTACCTGCGCTCTTCCGAGGGAGGTCCAGATTTTGTGCAAAGAGGTTCATTGGCAAAAATTAACGAATAATTTACAATTAAAGTTTTTACTCATTATCTGCACATATAATACCAGGACGTAATGTAATATAATTAAATAATTAATGGGATTAATGGGACGTGTTGAACATCAGAAAACCCGTTACTATCAAATAACGTAATCACAGAGTGTGACAACTCCCTCATTGTGAATATCGAGTTGAAATCGAAGAATATGAATATGACGGGGTGAACTGGAAATTTGCATTTTATTATTAAGCGTAACCACATTACATTACATTATCTCACATAAGCTGTCTCACAAGCTCACAACAATGTCTCAGAATAATACTTAAATGCCAAGAGGCTTATGCAAAAAGGGAGTATTTGACTGCTTTACACTTGCCTTTTGCAAAGGTTCTTCCAATCATAAATTTTCAAGCTCAAAATTTAAAAATGCCTTTAGTAACACTGTCCCATCTCAGAAGAATTGGGCATTTGTTTCCTTTTCAGTTCATCTCGCAATCGAACAAACAAACCTATACAAAGTATGTAAGCCTGAGAAAAAATCCAGAGGAAAAGGGCGATATGATACTCCCACAATAGACATATAATGATATAATATGCATAGATGCTTCTCTGATGGGCTAATGGTGACAGAGAAATAGCAGAGATTTCTCATGTCACAATGCGGTCTTATGCATAGAAAATGAGCTTTAAGGATGATCCCACATATATCTGTTCTAATTTCCATAATATACTTACTATGCACTGTTTCGTTCTCCACAGTTTAATGATTCTCTCTTCCTATCTATGTGTTATATTACTTGAATCCTTTCCAACCTTTTATTTCTCCTTGTCGTTTCAACACACAGCTTCATTTCCAAAGGTGACTTGGATCAGTGCGGAGCGTTATCATTTTTTTCTCCTGTATTCCATGGCGTGCTCCTGAACTCTGCTCTTACTCGGAATCAATATCCTTTTGTTAATTTTGTTTGAACTTGCTATTGCTGTGCACCTTAAGTAATTTTCGTATGCGTAAAATTCACGGCAGAATTTTGTTTAAATACACGTGCTTTCTTGTTACTGATGGGGTGAAAGTGATAGAATATATAAATTCCTCTGGGAAATAATACAACACGAACGTTAACTCTCGGAATTTATTCAACGGACGAATACGAAATGGTATTGCTATTGCTTACGAAAAATGGTAAGGAGTCCTGAATTAATTTTTCATAATTAGATCGGATAAATGCATGAATCTATTCATGCAGAAACTTCATTATGTGGGAAATTGTAGATATTTTAATCCTTTTGTTTACAAGAGCGCATATAAAAAGTTTTACCTCCGTTAAGGCTGTATTTCTTTGACCCTGCGAAAACTTCTTTATCCTAGGTTATTGTAGTCTCATGCTCATTTCATTAAATTATCTCAGAGTAATATAATATCTGGTCATCTGAATATTATTTTGAGATATGCAAACATGACTCAATAATTCACTTTAGATATTTTATGATTTACATGCATATTTAATATGAACTGATTCTTTAAGGAAGCAAGCTTTTCATGCTTGGTATAACTCTTCATGTGACCATTGAGATGAGTCTAGTCATTTCATTTGATCACTTGAATGATAACCTTTTCCAGAGAAACTACCATGAGTACCATATCTTGCCTCGCATTCATTACGGAGTAAATTTTCCTTTAACTCTTATTTTCCCCTCACCAAAACTTCATTTTTTGCACATTTTTTTTCTTCTTCAATTCATCTATTTTCTTGTAATAAATATGATGACAGGGACAAATGATGTGGAGGAGGCTCTCTTTTTACAATTCTCATCCTGGCAAATCCATATACACACATGCTACCCATATTTCTCTTAAAAAGTGAATTCACTCATCTTGGAACACTCATCAAGAACTTTGTTTCATCCTATTTATTTTGCATTTATTTGGTTCACATCTACTTCTCACTCCTTCCTTACTTTTGTAGATACCTAAAGGTTAAATGTGAATTGGACATATTTAAGAGAAAAATGTCAAAGAGACCGCCACATCCTCATTCATGCTGCCGATAAGAAACTGCTGCAGAGTACTGCAAATTTTATATAAAAAAATTTGTGAAAATCATGATTCTTCGTTTACTAATATCTCCTAATCACTACTAAAACTTATCACCCCTTGGTCAATTTCATGTCGGAAGGTTCAGAGTAATTCAATACTAAAAGTCCAGTCAACTGCTCGGCTCTTTCCTAGGTTGCTCGTAGACCAGACAAATTCAATCAGTTAGATTAGTCAATTTGTAATATGAAAAATGTTTCAGTGATCCTAATCTACCATTGCATTATCAATCATGAAGGAAATTCATCTTCTGAAACAGTTTTACCTGAAAAGTTCTTTGCTATTTTAATCCATTCCAAACTGAAACGTCCGTTATATCGTATAAGTAGTTCCTGAATGAAGATTTTATTACGGTTATTAGTGATATTGATAGGAGCAATTTCAATTGATTAGTAGCATAGTAATATACTTTATAATGGTCTAATAAACATAAAACTTGCAGTCGATAAGGTCGATATTAAACTATGGATATAAGCATCATCTTCTCAAACTTTATATGCATGAAATTCTTTGCCACAAGCCTAAACTATGTTATTATGATTTCATTGTATAATTAAGTATACATTCTTACATTTACCAGTTTTTTTCACGCAAATCTAAAAGCACTGAGTTGTGGAAATTTTATTCCGTTGCAGAAAAATGGTTCGTAATATTGCATGTAAAATTTAAAAAATGACAATCTGAATGGTTTGAAACCTGATTTATGAGTTTCCATTGTATTCCAGGCATAATTTCTAATGAAACATGATATGAGTGGGAAATCATTATCTCACGAAAATTAATACTTGCAGAGATATTTTCAAACCAACTGCATGCAGAATTATAATGCAATAAGACCTTAAAATCTTGCGAAATTCATTATAAATAAAAATACCTTATGTTGCTGACTTGTCACTTCTTAAAAGCTCGAATATCTTTTCCGTTAGCATAATAACTCGTCGATGAGCTCATCAAACTGAACAATATGCTTTTTTCAGTAAAGGCTCTTACTAAAATGAGTTACATTTTAGTTTACCAGCTGAACCCATTATGTAAACGTAAAACCCATTCGATAAAATAAAAGGCAAACTTCTTTGGAGCATCACGTCACACATTAAATCTCAGCGATAAAGCTTGCGAGAGTTTCCAAAATCTTTTAACAACTAATTTTAATCTTAACTTTACCAACTTTCTGTCTCAAGTGGGTACATTTTTCTCATTTGTTTGTTTACAGTTTGCGTTGAAAATGGAATATCGAGAAAAAATTTGCTTTTTTAACCTTACGAAATACATCAGAGTAAAACAGCCAGCTTTAAAAGGCACTCCTGCTGATATGCTCCATAAAAATGCACCTCAAAGAAGGACTCCACTCAGGGACAATGTTGGGATGTGATGGAACATAATAGCAAGTGGACTACATAGTTCAAGAAAAACTTTTTATTCGTTGAAGACGAGAAGAGTACCTTGTGTACAATGTCCACATTTGTAAAATCCGGAGATACTTCCTTTTTTACATACATAATTTGAATTATCTCATCCTTTCCCCCATACCATTGTAGCATACGAAAAAGTAGTACAAATTTTCTCTAATACATTCCCTCACTGTTTTTACTTTAGCGTAATGCAGAGATTGATTTATTTTGTAGTAGTTCCAAATGTTTGCTCATTAGTCACTCATCGCGAGTAGCGGAAACTGGCAAAGAGCTCTGAAAATCTCATTTAAAATATTCCATCAAAATGCTAGTCTGGTTGAATTACTTTAATCAAGAGGTTTCCGATTCACACACGCTACACCATTCAGTCTCTGGATTATCCCGTTTCAGCGAAATAATTACTCTTTCATCATGTTCCAGTTTCATGTAATGAATAAATCTTTCACCTACATTTACTTAAGCAACTAGACTCCTTATCAAGAGTTGCTTAAAAGTCTAGTCTTTGTTAACCTTCCTTTTCAAAGACTGTCTAAAATATAAGCAGCTGTGAACATTTTTTAAAGAGATGTTGACAATTTTATTACCCTTTTTCTTTAAAAACAAAGCGCACATAGAAATATCTAAAAATATGCATGCATTAGTTTATTTAATCATTCGTTTTCTGTTAGTGGGAAGAAGACACGAGACAATTCTTCAATCATTTTCTTGCTCACCTGACACATATCTACATTGTTTTTAACACGGAGAAAAACAATCAATAATAAATTATTTATGTTCCTTTATATGCGTAACCATAATCCCTTACACTCTATCACCATCAACCCAGAAACATAGAAAAGCACTCTGCATAAGCTCCCCATTATCTCACATCAATTTATTTCATTTCATAGGCAATTTGCTTTGACTTATGGCTCTAAGGGCATTCATCAAAAAATGTATCCTTCTGCTGTCAAACAAAATGACGTGATGACACTTTCCACACGAACGACGATGAGTCCAGACAATACAAATAATATCTGCCTCTTAGCTTTAATCCCCCACACTCCTTAAGCATAGTCCTCACTCTTCACCTTCTTCCTTCTCAAGATCTATCTGAAAATGAGGGAGACACGAGCTTCTTACGAAGACTTTCTTTGTCCCTAGTCGTAATCACTACCAACAATGCTCCAATTAGTCGCGTAGCTTGCAATCATCCTACAACTCCAATTATGAATTACTTTTCTGGTCTTCATTCAAGCCATTAAGCTAGCATTTAAAGTACTCTATTCTAGTCCAGTCAACTCATTGTCAGTCTGAAGTCACTTTTAGTCCAAGTCAGTTTTTCTTTGCTCGTGCTCTTCTAGCAAACTCCAATACTCACTCACTCCAACGTCTGTTTGCTCAAGTGTGTGGAAATCGTGAAATCCCTGAAAACTAAACTCTATCATAAATCATTTATTGCTCTATTAAGAAAACATCCTTCAAACTGATAGTTTTATATATACCCCAATCCCAATAAATTATTGCAAGCGGAATGTGTCCATCATAAAATGGTCATAAAATTGCTACAGCTTCTAAGTTTCACGTAAGTTTCCTGTACGTGTAACATTTTCAACTTCCAGGTTTGGCTTATTGAGCTGCTTAATCTTAGTTTAATAGTGAAACGGGACCACACAGCTAAAACCTAAGTTATTACGACGACCACCACCCGTACCATTTTTCCAATCAAACTCAGTAAATACTTTTATTCGTTTTTCCCGTTGCAATTGTAATTGAAAGTGGGATCATATCAATCTATCCCTTTACTTATCTTCTCTCGTCCACCAGTTTTTTTTTGGTCTGATATAACAAACAGAATGTTTTGTTATGACTTGTTATCGTCACAAATAGGTGTATGTTATCTGAATCAAATGTCAACAAAATCATGTCGTGCGTGCATTACATGAGTTTTGTTCTCCTGTAGAGATGAAGTTTTTCAAGTGAAATTTACAAAAAGTATGAATGTCGCGTTAATCTATTCCGTGTTCATGGAGCTGAGTACTGAAAAAAAAGCTTTTTACAACAGATAATTAAATATATTGATTCGGTGTCGTGAAGAAGAACGATGCGTGTTCTGATACGAAAGTACATGTGTTCGATTCCAAATTTACAATGAGGGTTAGTTGTTCTACCAGAATATGTTGATGTTTGCTTCAGGAGGACATGTTTGCTCAAAATTTTTCATTTAAGATGAGGAATGTGTGGATGTTGCTAGCTCAAACTTTGTCAAATGAAATGATAGACAAGCGAGAATAAATAGATGAGGATGGATTGACGCTTGATTATCGGTGAATATGGATAATATTGATCCGAATTGAAGGGAATTTAATTTGATGCAGCTTCAAACGAATTATTTTATGACTATTGCGGTACAACGGTGGACGTTGAAAAATGAGCAGTGTTCGTTGCACTAGTAGTGATCCCTCTTGAGAATAAAAAAGGTCAAATTCAACGTAAATTCTAGGTTTTGAGTGAAACGGGGAGGAAAGCAGCTTTAGCGTGTACTGTTTATGTAAGGATTAAGGATAGCAAAACATTTTCCAAAGATTTAAATCAATCCATATAGAATCGCTCGAAGGACATTTTGTTCAAGTGCAACTTTTCAGGGATAAATAATAAAAGAGATGAAAGGAAACAATCAAATCTATGAGATATTCACAAAGGGAAGAATAAACAATAAAATGTTGTGACATTTCTTGTAGAACACAATGTGGTTAAATTAATTTGACACGGCTGAATAGACTTTCATTTTACAATTGTTTGTTTAGGACAGAGTATATAAGTAAGCCTGAAGTAGGGAATATTGTAAGATAATGCATACTTTTTTTTAATAGAAATTGTATTATTTCTGCCACAGGTAAATGATGAGGCAGAGACCTAGGCAACCTTTCCTGCTTTCTGCACTCCTGATGACCTTGGCCATCTTCATCGTTTCCTTTGCTGGAGATGCTGAGGCGGCGGCATCAACTGCAAGGAGTTCGTCCGTGGAGTTGAGAAAAGCTTCGAGGAACAACAAGAATCTAGGTGATAACTCGGGTAACTTTTTTTTCTATTAAAATGTTGCCACCGAATGGTCATTGCCTCTAAATACATAAAAAAAAATTTTAATTAAATGTTTTACTCATATGAGCTTCAACTTGGTACTGGGGTATTTTGAGGCAGTATAGAAACGTTCACTTTAAATTATTTATTTATTTCCATAGTTACTTTACGAATGGAAGAAGAAGGTGTAAATGTGTACATAAAATGCCCCATACGAAACAAAACTTGCGATCAGACTTGCGAGTGGTACAAGGTTAGTTTAATCCTGTTAATTTTTTGATTATAAGTATAGCTATCATTATATAATTGAAAAAAAAACTTAAAACATCATAACAATTTTTAAGTGATCGTGGATGCTTATCGATTTAACTAAATTCATTGAATCTGTAGACAAGTTTCCATGGTGGAAATACCAAACGCATCACACAATTTATTGATCGCTACCAAGAGATTGACTCCTGCCAGTTTGAAATACGTTCGGTGACCTACGAAGATGCAGGAATGATTTCATGTAAAGTGATAAATGGTGCATCTTCGTTTCCAGTTAACTTTACAACCCAACTTACAGTCACAGGTATGGATAACTCTCTATATTGAATAAATCATCTCCATCCGTTTATACTGGGTTGTGTTGTCGTTGTCAATCACATCTCTCGAAAGGAATGCTTCAAATACGTAATTCATCTTAATTTAGCTGTGATATGTTGTATAACAAGACATCAATTGCATGTTAGGACCAATTGAAATCCATTGCTTCTGATGCAGTTCATCGACTGCATCCCAAACATCTGTACGCACAATTACATTTTTGACACTTTTATGACTTAAGATGCCTTATTACAACAAGATTTACTCAGTTAATATTGCCTCTTTTTATGGCGCGTCAGTCTGCAACATTATTACGTGGGATTTGAACCTGAGCCCATAACAACTTTTCTCTTTATTTTACTCAGCAATATTTGCTTGAGAGAACCTTCCCATTTACAAAAGAAATATAGATTACATGGATATTTTCCAGAGTATAATAATATCCATATCCTCCATAAAGTGTGAAAACATGCTTGACCCATACTTGTACAGTGTGTGTACATAATTATAAATGATTTTTATGTAAAGCCTGCTAATTTACACGTGTTGTTTGAGCTTAAAGAGGGTGATAAAAAGTATGATTTTATCTATTGTGTATTTTGCCGATAACAATTAGTGATGGATGGGTGAATGTTGTCTAGGTAGTGGCACATGAAATCTATATTCAATGTAAGGAGAATGCATTGTAGAATAGTCTGAAAGGCTATGATCATTTATATCCGGAACAAACTGAGCTTTTACGACAGTATTGATGAGTTAAGCCGTTAAAAATTACATTTTTCGTTATCTTTATCCCATATCTTTACTCACCTATATTTACCTGGGTGATTCGGATTGAATGAGTGAAAGTATCAATTGATTCAAGAATGGCATTCTATGCAAATCGATTCTCATACAAGCGTTATGTCAAATGATAGCGTTTGGTCTAGTTCTCTTACATGAATCAGAGGGATTATCTGAGCTTGATTACTTTCCATAGGACCAGACGAACCGTTTGGTAATAATGTTCCGAAACCATCTACAGAGGGCCAAAAAACACTGTTACAGCAACCATACGCTGAGCCTGCTATAGTCCTACCTCTTCTATCAGAAGACCACATATATAAAGCAGACACTGGGGAAAATATTTTGCTCAAGTGCGAAGCACATGGGAATCCGAAACCATTAGTCTTGTGGAGAAAAGTATGAGGGATACAAACAACAAATAAAATTATTCAATTGTTTGCAGTAGTACGTACAGATATACTCATCTTTATCTAATTTTGTTTTTCTCAGGGCAGCCAAAACTGCACGAAACCTTCTGAAGGCTATTCTAACCTTAAACTGACAAATCTCACAAGTGCCGATGCCGGTGCGTACAAATGCGAAGCAGTAAATATTTTTGGCAAAACTACAGCAGACGTCATGCTTCAAGTTAAAGGGGCACTACAAGGGTCCTCAGAGATCTTGGAAATGACTCCAAAAAATATTACACTGTATGAAGGTGGTCATGGGAAACTCACTTGCCGTGCAAAGTTTGAAGGAGACCCGTGGTTCGCGTGGGTTAAAAAAATTGAGAATAGGACGGCTGAGATGGCTACTATTACATATGAAGGCGAACATTACTCGGTGAGAGTCATTATGAACGCTTTATAATGGTTTTGAAAATTCCAAAGTTTTACCTTATTGTACTTAATGATCACAGGTGCTACCAAAAACTGAGATTAAACCATTAGGACAACATATATTTGAGACTACGCTTGTGCTCCAAAATGTGAGTCTAGAGTACAGTGGTTTGTACCATTGCATTGTAGCAGGTTTCCAGGGCGTCAACCATAGCGAAGCTCTCATCGTCGTAGAGAAAGGTTCGTGGTGGTTTTTTGAAGTTGGATAAACTCTTTGGTAAACTTAGAAGGTAAAAATTGTTATACAAGTCTTCTTTGCCTTTAGATCCATCAAAGTTACACACCGCACAAATTCGTCGCCACAAAGTAGTCGCTATATTATGGATTTTCTCGTTTGTGATCTTCGCCGCCCTGGTGATTCTCTGCATTGTGCGTGTTTATGGATGTCCTAGGGCAAGCAAAAAGAAACCTATTTCACAGGCCTCGGTTGAAACAACAACAAAAGCGGAAATGCATAAGGGGTCCCCTAGAACTGTTTCGACAGAATGTACTAACTTCAAACACGAGATATACGCCCCATACGTTAGCGATGGACACGGACGAAATTCCCTCACATCTCAAGAGGTATCAGCGCTTCTGCTGAAACAAGAGTGTGGATCCTCATGCAGAAGCTATAGTAGGTATGACCCCGAATACTCGGGGATGGAGTGCAGTGATCCAGAGAATATTAGCATGTTAGCAGATCTGGAGGCCGCAAGGAGTTCTTATAGCTGCGCCGCATCCTCCTGTGACTCAGAATACTGTTCGCAAGTGTCCTTTACTAGTCCTTCAGATTATCAGTGCTCCGTGTCTGATCACGCCAGACGACATAATAATGTTCGCTGGAGTTCCGGACGATCAGTTCCTCATCGACATATCCATCCTCGTACTCCTCATCACAACGCCGCATGTCACGGTGGCCGTTTTTCTCACTCGTATATGCCTCCTTCAACCGTATGTAGCTGTGCTGTAGATAATTACAGAGATCGAAATTCTCAACTAGTTTATGTAGTTTAGACTGAGACGTTAATTGTCTCACATAAAGTTAGTGTATATGTATTTGAAGTTTGCACGCTTTCAAGATAATATGTATTTTAGTCAACATGTTCACCATTATATGTTTAAGTCGTTGTCATTTTTCTGAAGTAACGGTTCCTCCTATAAAATATTAAATGTCAAGTCAGCTTAATAAAAACGAAAGAAAGTGAAATACTTTATAAATATATGAATACATGTATGTGTAGAATTTAACTCATGAATCTTGATTTGGAATCATGAATCAAACCATTTGATTGACTATTTAGCTTTATGAAAAGAAATGGTAGGGAATTAAAGAACAGCTACAAACCAAATAAAACCTGCTTTAAATATGACTTTTTAGTCGTCTGAAAGCGATAGTCTCATTTAAATCATGAAACTTGCCAAAACTCATTAAGGGGCCAATCCATTTGGACCATTCGTTTCAGCATAAAAAGTCACATGTACATTCAAATTATCTCTTTTCTTAAGTTTAAAGAACGTAAATATTTAAGAATCGAAAGCACTTGTACCAATGATCACTTTTCTGGGAAAGTGTGTGAGAGTAACGAATCTTCTATTCTTCAAATTAATTACTATTAAAGTTGAATAAAAATTGATGGCCTTTATATTATTAAATACTTAGGTGAACTTATTAAGCTAAATATTGATATTATGTCCGTTCGTGACTCAACTCTCGAACAACCGTTTGATTTCAAGTTTAGTACATTTATATTTAGCGTCCCGAAGACGACCTATAAAGTAACAGTTTTTTGGCGTATCGGTCGACGCATGAGATCAGGGTCAAGGGAGAAGGCTCCACATTAGAAAAAATATAACTACTGAGCTGTTTAGGAAATTTAGCTGCTGTTAAAAAATGGAAATTTCAGTAATGCATACAGAGCTTTCATTGAATAGTCTATCGTGATATTCGTGATCTATCGTCTTCAGAATGTCTCTGTCTCATTCGTACATTAGTTGCATTTATCCTTTTTAATCATTTCTTATTTAGCAGAAGAACGCAGGAAGTAGTAATACCCTATCATGTATGTGTACTTATCATAATGCAACTTTAATAATCACTTTATAATCACATTAACGGTTAAAAAAAATAATAAAAAATGAAAGTATACGTTTATTCCCAAATATGTTTTGTAGAACTGTTTATGAGATATATATTGCACTTTGTACATGATAATTTACAATCATTTTCTTCGGTTATCACATTTTTACAAACTTGCATACTTACGGGTAATGGTAACTGACTATTTGAAAATTAGGAAATTTAAAACGTACTGTAAATTCGAATAACATAAATTAAGGCTCATTCTAAATTATGATTTTATAAATGCATAAAATTTTGTGATAACAAATTTACTTTAAACGATTCTTATAATATGCTACATTAAATTGAGCTCGCCTCTGACTCAACTTTTATCCAGTCTTTTACTTCTGGACTGGACACGTGACCAACTTTTTAAGTCCAATGCCCACAGTGAATGGAGTGATGACT
>JAANSQ010001980.1:0-13153 GCA_036850885.1 Lepidocyrtinus dapeste | reverse complement strand
TCTCCTTTTGGTCTTCCTCTTTTTTCGGATCACACATAAATATAGATTGGATTGGCTTATTGGATTTCACTCGTCGACGAGGTGCTCAAAAGGCTACACTTGCTTTTCAAGAGGATATATACCCTATACGAATCATCATTACACCCTCACACAAAAACCCCACTCAAATACTGTCCTTATGTTGCTTTCAAAAGGTTGTTATTGAGTCAAGAATATCTTCACTTGGGCAATAGTAATAGATAGGCTTTAGCATGTCGTAATAATGCCAAGAATAACATGACATTATGGCTTAACGTTTTATATCTTTCTAGCCAAAACCTATATTATCAAAAGGATAGTTTCTCTTTGAAAATGTGCAGCACGCGACCTCTCAAATAGTATACCAACCAATGCCAACAAATCATCATTTCACACATTTAACTTACAATATTAGATTTCACTTGATTTCTCTCTACTTCCTCTAAGCCAACGCACTTTCTCCTGGTGTGCATTCAACCGTGGAGCCGCCTTTCACTGTAATATGATTTTTTGGTAAGTTACGAGTTTGAAAAAAGTTTAAAAAGTGTACAAGAACTGAAAACTACAAAGAATATACCTCTCGAGAAAAACTCGAAACATATGCCCACTCCTAAAGAGTGAAAGTGAAGTTTCCCTTCTACATTCAAAGTTAACGTAATGGAACGTATGGGAAACATGTAATTTTACTTCTACGTCCACCCAATCCAGAGAGTCTGTTACAGGTCTGTTTTCTGGTATCCATCGACTACTCTCACTCTCAATTTTTTACTGTCCGTCTGTTACTAAATAGTAGGGAAGTAAAGGAAACCAGGAGATTCCTGTCATTTTCTCATTTTTTTTAGGTTTTCGTTGACTCAACTGGAGTAACTTGAAGAAAAAAATGAGTAAGCAAAGTCAATTTTTCTTTGGATCCTGTTCGACTTGTAAACTTTCAAAATGGGAAAAGGAATAAGTTTTTTGGGGTGTGGGAAATGCTCTTATTGCATTTTCTCATTTGCTATACTGCTTTCTTTCTCTGGATGCATTTGAAACTTTCAAAGTTTCCCTAGAATGGAATATTTTCAAGAGGATTTTTTACTCATTGGCTACCAAACTCCCTGGCGTGTACGCATTTCATCTTGAGGATAAGATTTCCAAAGAATTATGTTACTTTCCCTTGACTTCATCTCTAAAACGAGATGAGATGACCATAAGAGTAAATATTTCCCCCTGTTCATCCATCTCCTTTCTAAGGTTCTACATAAAAGTCGATGACGACACTACGTACCAGCATAAGTCCAAGTGAAACTAGGAGAACTCCGAATTAATGACCCTGTCACTTGTCATGTCTATTTAAAAACGAGGGAGAAAATCCATTTGGTACGGAAAAAAGAAAAACGCTCGAGATATTTTTTCCTACTTTCTCTCAGGAATTTTCCTAAATGGGCATGATAAACGATCCTAATGTTGGTAAACTTGTAGAGCAATATCGTTAGGAAATGACTGATGAAAGTGAAGGTCATCTTTAAAATGGGATAAGATTGATGTAGACTTTACGCAATATTTATTTTTCTAAAAACAACAGCATCTAAGCATTATGAAGAGTTATGTTTATTATCTAAGATCTCCATCTCTAATGAAGGTCATCTTTTTACTTTAAAATGGGATAAGATTGATGTAGACTTTACGCAATATTTATTTTTCAAAAAACAACAGCATCTAAGCATTATGAAGAGTTATGTTTATTATCTAAGATCTCTATCTCACTTTCCCTCCAAATCTCCATAAGGAAGAGGAATAAGATTGTGTAAGGCAAACTAAAGGGGCATTATAAAGTTAAGAATGGTAAGGCTTTTCTCTCCTCCTCACAGAAGGATTTACTTTTTAAGTAAAGCACCTACGCCAGAACTGACACCAAGTAAGGAGGAAGAAGGACGAGGGCTTGGAAAGCTACGCACTCTGAATATACATCACATTTTTTTCTTATCATTTCCCTTGGAAAATATTCTCAACGAAAATAAGCCATACACGCATTTCATTCCTGTCCTGTCCAGCCTTCCCAAGCATTCCTCGTGAATTAAGAATGAGCTTTGGGTCTAACAACTTTTGGAAATTGAGGAGGAAAAAAAGCCCATGCGTAAGTGCACCAGCACCACTACTGAAGCAAGACCAGAATGGTGGAGTATTTACGCATTAAAAATCAGACAATAATGATAATACTTTACCCTCCAATGCCTCAACACTTTCTCGTTATTCTAGGATCATGACATGGGGATACATATTTATGCATAAAATATGGAGCTAAAAAATACCAAAGGAATTGTGGAATGTGTCTCTCTAGCTTTCCCTAAGCAACATCAAACACCGAACCAATGGACTTTTTAAGGAACGCACGAAGAAATGTGCATTTATCTCTTGGAGTGGTACGTGCTTCAAATCCTATGGCTCAAGTTGGAAAATATAATGTGTAATGTCGCCCGCTAGAAAGAATTGAGACGCGTGAGAGGATTCATAGAATCTACTCATATTATTTGAGGTGAATACTCTCGGTTTATTTTTATACAAAAATTCAACTGCATTTTGAAGTTCAAAACTAAGCTGTGTAGAGTTTGCATTACGAAAATATTTCTTTCAGTAGGGGAGGTTATCGTAGAAACCAGGATTTGCAAGAAAATCTCTTCAGGACTTATCCATGACCATTGCGTCGTTTTTTTTAAACAGAAATGACAATCTCGCCACAATAAGGAAAATAAGTGGTTCTTTAAATAACGTCTAAAAGTGATTTCTTCCTTTTATTAACCGTGAAATAAGAAGGAAATCCTAAATCCTACCCAAAAGTAAAAACCTACAAGTTGGAATAGCCAAGAAATTTGTGGGCAGTAGGATGTAGGATATCCTCCAGGAAAATTTTCAGCATGTCCTGACGTCCTTCATGCTTCATATTTATTATTTGTACCAGAAGCTGTGAAATATAGGTATACCTACATGTACAGTCTCTGGGTGTCAAATGAAATACTACTGGACGACTTGAGGATACTATGGAGGTGATGGTATGTTGGACTTCAGCCTCGGAGTTTAGGGTCACCTCATGTGTATGCGTAGGATGTAAGTTAACAATGCACTGGTCAAGATAAAAAGGAAACTTTCTCTTCCTTTTATCTTTACAGGCATAGCCAAGGTTCAGCATTTGAAATTTGTGTTCTTGTCTTTATTGGATTTTTTTTTTCTATTTTCGCTCTAAGATGTTTGTCACTGTATTTGTACCGAAATCCTAAAATTTTGTTGAAGTTATTTACTACAGTAGTTTCTTTCTGGTTCTGGTGGAAATTGATCAAAGAGATCTTGAAATTGTGTTTCACTTGAATACAGTGACAAGTTTACTGTTTACTCCTACATATTTGTAAACTATGCTATTCTCCAGCTACAAATTTACTAACTGTCGGATTTCTCGTGTTTACCTCAAATGACAGTACAAAGCTACAGTTAGGACTACTCTATAAAAAATTAATTCAACCGAATAGTTTTTTTACACAAAGAGACTATAGAAACCTTCATGATTTACTAGTTTCGAACAATTCTTCAATTCTTTGATCCTCCCACATTCAATTTTTCAAGGTTATTGGAAAATGTATTGAAAGTCAAATCGAAGCATTATTAGAAAGTTACAAAGTAGGCGTTTGATAAATCACACACTGTGCGTTTAGACAGTTCGAGTAGGAGTAGAGTAAAGTGGATTTTTAAAGAGGTTTCTTTTTATATATTTTTCTCCTTGGGCGTATTTCAAAATTATTGTAGGGAACAAAGGGGGAAATTTCCTTACATAAAAAACATTAACTTTAAACAACGCCACATTTTATCATTAAAGGATCAACTTGCTTCCTCTTGCGCCATCAAGATTAAAGATGGATTACAACTCTTCTTGGATTCTAGGTGCAGCTGACGTGCATAAACCTAAACCATGATACTCCTATAGATCGTCTAGGTTCTACAGATTCTAATCTTATTTTCTTTCACACAACGATTAGTCTAATATTATTGTAGAAAAGGGTATAAATTTTACTTTAAAATTTATCCAGGTAGTATAGAAAATCCTATCAAAAGTATAAAGTTCCATAAGACTTACACTCTTAAACACATCCTGTATTTGAAATTTTCTAAAATAGTTTCTTAGACGCATTCATTATTCCGCGATCCTTCACATGGAGAAAGTTTAAACGCATGTATTTCACTATTTCATTTCGTGACTTGTCTACTAGGCTCTGCAAGAAGGAAGTGTGTAGGTACATGCTAGATACTTTCCTCAAACAGGCCTTCTGAATTGTACTTTTCCCTAGACCAAAGCTTTTTGTTGCTCCACTCCACTCGCAAGTCGCTACGCGAGCTCCTCTCCTTTTCACTACATATTCTCCGGAAATCAACCTTTCCAGCCACAGTCCAACAGAGACTAAAGAGAGTAGAACAGCGGGACGTGTTTTCGGCAAGAGTAAAAAAAAATTTTAAGGAAAGCTCAGCTTTGTATTACACTCGAAAGAAGAGCCTAGCCCGTACGATACGGGAAACTTGGGAAAAAAGCAAAAGGAACCTAAAGCACAACCAAAAAATTCCACTAGTCACTCAATTTCTTTTATTACTTTACGCATTTTATACAACTCAAATATATTTTCTTTTATTGTTCATCCCATTATAAAAATTTTTTTAAGTACAATTATTTTATCTGTTTTAGAAAAATAAACTTTAAAAAGGAAATAAAAGTGTCTGTGTAGGCAAAGTAAACATTTTTTTTATTGAAGCAACCAGTGCAGCAGAATCACAGCGGGTGTGTTTTTCAAGAGGCGGTGCATCATCATTTTCAATGTAATTTACTGCAGAAGAGAAATAAGGAAAACAAAAATTTAATGCACTTTCTCCCTTGCAGTTTTAGGGAAGGTTTGAGTAAAAGTGAAAGTTATCCTAGTATCCTTGTAGCTTGAGCCAATAAAGGTGAATTTACGAGGACGCGTTTTTTATCCTTCTTTGGAGAGAGACCGTCAACTAGAAAAATGCATTTGTACGGATTTGTTTTGGATGAAGGAATGAAAGTAGAAAGTGGTACAAAGCACTCAACAAAATAACACTTTTCTATCCATGCAGATTCCTCTGACTATACTCGAAAGAAAACCTCTTTAATTGCGATATTTATTCTACTTTCTGACTCTTTCACACGCCGACTGTTTCACAGTGTTGCAAAAAAGCAATTAAAATTGCGAAAAGAAATTCTTGGAATTAGTTTTCTCGCAAAAGGGCATACTTTCACTAGAAACTCTTTTGCAAAGCTATAGGAATTTTTCATACATTTGTGTAACCCGTTTTGAAAGTTACATGCAGGTGACACGTGAGTTTTATAAAAATTGTTGGAATTCTAGCAAAACGTTATTGTGTTTTATGTCAACTAACATACGCTTTAGTGCAGTGTGAAATACACAAGTTAACTTGGGAAATTAGGTGAAAGCACCGAAACAATCTAAGTTACACTATAAAGCAAACTATTTTGGAAACAAAAAGTGGAGAGAAAAACGCATTAAAGTGCAAATAGCCCCTAAATGATTGTACAAACAACCTACTTTCATCGTGGAATGAGCAGATATACATACTCTCTGAAAGTGTGTACCCTCTACGTTTGTGCTTTTAGCTGGGACAACATTGCCCCATACTTTTCAATTCAAGACTTCAAGACTAAACTTTGCAGTGACACTTTTCACTAGAAAAAACAAAAACTTTTTTATCATTTCCTTACTCAAGCAGGGCTTTAACTTAGATAAAGTAATAGGATTCCTAGGGAAGAAGTGCAATATCCTGTGTTTATCCAGAAGAGAAGAAAAAAGCTACAGACAAAGTAAGTAAAAAAATTGTAGAGAATTTTACATACTCAACGTATGAATATGCAGTTTACCCTCGTTTTTCCAAAGACGATTTGTTTCTCTCTGGCTTAAAATAGTCCCATAGAAGGCTCCCGTTCTGCACGAAATCCTCGTAAAATGCGGGCAAAGTACTACCTAATTTTTTAAAACCGCACTTTACGTTCGCAAAAAAAAAATGGATCACTTACTTTCCACATAATAAAAGGGTAATATTGGCAGTTCTTTTTCCTCATGCCCCAAATGATCTTTTTATTTTGTTTGGAGGAAATGAAGCGGGAAGGTCGTTTTCGCTCTCATACCATCATCTATAGAGTATAAGCTAGAAAGAAAGTATGGAAAAGTAGGAGATAAGGCTGATAAAATGGAGGGTAAATGTGTTACGATGGGTATGCATTATACATTGTTTTGTACTTTACTTTTTGGCAATTGAATGATTCAAGATAGCTCCATGAGAAACCACTGTAAACAATAAAGCTACAGTAATGAAACCCCAAAATTTTTTTGACTCTCTTGGTGCCCCTTGTAAATCGTACGTTGACCATGTAGTTTCCTAAGCTTTTTTATTTTCTCCTGCGTTCTTACATTCTTCTTGGTAGGTGATTTTTGAGCCAGTGGCAATTGCAGCTGTTGAAAAGGCGCATATTTTGCCTCTTGTATTTGGTTCTTGACCGCACTGCTGGGTTCCACTCATTATGCTCTATTTTCTCTCCACTTCTGAACTGATGCACTCTTTTTGTATGGTTGGATTAGAGTACAGGACGAAGCCCGGAAGTAGGGAATTTTGTTGTTTAATATTACTTTCGCATTTTAATATTTCAACAATTTGGTAATCCTACTGCATCAAAAAATAGAGAGGTACCTATTAGCAAACAGATGAAAAGTCTTTCATATATGGACGCAATAAGATTCCTAGTTGGCGTCAGTGGCCAACGACAAAAACAAAGAGAAAGTAGTTGAAAGTAATGATATTAGTAGAACTTTACACGGACACATGACTGACTTGACTATAGTTGGGAAACCTGTAAAACTATTTTTTTTATTCCTGCTCTCGCCTTTCCTTCCCACTTCCCTTTCTTTTTGATATCATCCATGAAGGAAAAAAAACTGTGGAAAAGTGCATCTTGTCTTGTCCAAATGTACTTTCTTTAGCCGTTTTTCACCCTTACTGGAATTTTTTTCTGTGAGGGTACTTGAGAAAGCCAAACTTATTGAAAAAGAAAGGCCGAGGCGGACAAACTGTCTTATTTTCTTCAAAACACAAAAACTATTTGGCTTCCTTTCTGTTTTTCTTGGAGGACATAAGAAAGCACCATGGATATCTAAACGGAAGAGCAAAGCTCACATTCCCTTCGCCCCTATTATTTCCTAGTGACCTACAAACAATCTGCGGAATTTTCAGTTTTGATGTTTTTTCTCTTTCTTTTACAAGGACAAGTTCTTCCGTTAAAAAAATATTTGAAGCTGGTTAAGTACATAGGAAGCGAACAAAAAGAAAGCAAATAAAAAGTAGAAACATTGTAAGCAATAATAAAAGTAAATTGTTATTAACTTAACTTCCTCTACACTTTTTATAGAGTACTAGGAACCAGGAAAGTGACTTAGTTTTAGTTATGAGACAGCTCTCCACTGATTTTTTCTTGCTACGCGTCCTTCTTTTGAATTTCTTAAAAGAGAAAATAAATATGAGCCGATAAGGCCTATATGGAATTACGTACAGTTTAAATACTAAACTTAGAAAAGAAAATTACTCTAAACGTAATAAAAGGATGGGCACAATCAAAGAAATTGAAAGTTAAGGGAAAACTCTACAAGTACTCGTATCTTTTCTATTTTTTACAGAAAAAAAACTATTTAAAAGAAAAGCCTAGTGTTCAGAATGGTTCAGAATGGAATGCGGAGAGGCGTAGTAAATAGCGCGATATTTTGGAGCCTCGAGCTTTCAAAAAAAATTGTAGCTGCAATGTTTTCAATGTTTTCTTGGTTGGTGTAAAGTGTGAAGTGCTCTTTTATGTAGGTATTTTGGATATTATTTTACCGTGATTTTCTTTGCAGTTGGAAAGCGCACCGAATTTGAATCGTACATTCCCATTAAGCCTTTTCAACTGGGAGACATCAAACGAGGAAGGTTTAAAGTGGGAAATGTGTTTTCTCTGTAAAGATCCCGTTCCGAGTGCAATCTTAGAAGAAAGTTTTGAAAAGTATGTGGCTTTAATTGAAAATAGATGCATGGAATAAAAATTGCCTTTTACTTTTTGACACTTGAGTATTCACATTTTTTTTCGAGACTTGGAATCGCAATCGTAAGATTTACTTTGAGTAGAGAGCTTAATACAGTAAAACGTACTGCTTGTTACTGGGCTGGAAACCGAAAAAGCCAATGTGGTGGTTGAAGACCTCATTAAATCTATTTTAGGAGGAAATCCAGATTTTAGCTAAATTTTAGATGTTAAGCGCCGCGGGAAAGGGTATACTTGAGCTGTGGTCTAGTAATTTTTCTTAGGATTGAAAGAAGAATCGCAAAAGTAGAAAATTCTATTTATTTGTAACATCCTAGAAAAAATTTTAGGGTATTTTGGGAAGCACGTTTCTCCAAGCTACTTAACTTCTTAAGAGAATCCTAAAAAATTGTTTTTCGATTTAACGTGGACAAAACACACCTTAAATGTTTGGCCGGGAATCGGGAAGGAAGGAGCCTAGGAAAAATCAAATCTGCTTAGACCTTCCCAGTAGCTTACTAATACGGAAGCAGGACAATGGCCAATATTCTTTAGCCAAGATCTCAAAAGCCAAGGTTCTTAATCCAAGCAAATATTTATCCAAGATGACAATTTTCCAAGAATGCATTATCCAAGATGACAATTAACCAAGAATACAGTAATTTACTAGGCTGGAAGCCCTTATAGTACATGAGAGCTTAGATAACTGTATTCTTGGTAAATTCTCCCCTTGGATAAAGGTATTCTTGGTAAATTGTCCCTTGGATAAAGGTATTCTTGGCATACTGTCCCCTTTGATAAATGTATTCTTGAAATAAGAGCCTTGGATTTTGATTTCTTGGCTAAGGAATATTGGCTATCGTCCGCCAATAGTTAATACACCTCACGCACAGTTTTTTTTTGGAAAAGAGCAAAAATAAAATAGCATTAAAGAGTTAAAGAGAAAGGAATGTTGTGACTTTACTCATTGTAAACATTGTACGGAGGAAAAGGGACAAAGCCTAAATCTAAACAACAACAACTACAAATACTACACGAGGTAAGAATTCAAAGGAAAAGAAAATTCAAAGCGTAGCAAAAAAAACTATTTTTTACCATGAACACATGCACAAACACTACGAAAGCCAAGTGAAGCTAGAAAAGTAGAAAATTGGAAAGAAAGTTCATGCTCTAAGAAAGCTTTTCTTTGAAAGTGTGCCTTCGTTAAGCTAAATGTATGTATGTACGTCCCGTCATCGCTTTCGGATCAGATCAGGGGAGAAATTGTTGTGGGAAAAAGGTTGCTCGTTGGTGTCTACCCAAGCGAAATTTATATGCGTAGTGTACAGCCTTAAATATAGATAAATTCCTTGGAACTTTTGCAACTCTTGTAATCTCATAGAAAAAGGTGCATAATAAACACAAAGCAGCATAATGGGTCAAATACATAGGCACATATAATTTCTATATTTTATTTAACTTTTCATCTGGAGACTAGGCCGGGGCTCGGGTGCTCTATTTTCCCAAAATAATACCATTAATCTAAATCCCTTGAAATTTCAAAAGGGCCATGCTACACGGTTCCGTGGACGCGTTGAAAATTAAATTTTTTGAAGGAGATTATGTACGTATTTTTGTCCCGTGGGGATATAAATGAATTATGCAGATTTCTCGTTTCACTGTCCACCTATGGCTTTGATCTATTATGCATCTTCAAGGATGACCTCGAACAATGTAGTTACACTTGTTTAGCACATTTTTATGGGGATCTTACGCAGAATAGCTTTTCTTTTCAGGTATTCTACAAAAAGAATTTTTTAAAGAAATCAAAGCAAATTTCCCTACGTGTTCTAAGAAATCTCCTTTTGTGTAGCCTCCAAATAAGCCAAGCGTGAGGAACGTAATACACTTCAGAATTTTTTAAAGAATGTGGGCGCGTGGCATGCTCTACTTTTTACTCAAAAGTGGCAAAATTTAAGTCAAGATAATTAGGACAAGTTAAATCGGCCAAAGCATTCTCACCTTATCTACATATCTCTGGTTATAGTAAACACGCTAATAGTTATTATATTTTTAACGACTACATGGTTGAGCATGTCCTAAATTTGCTTATTCGCTTTGGAGGGAGCTAGTATCATGTATCAATCAATTGTATCGCATGAAATAAACTCCATTTCTCCCTATTGAAATGGATAATGGACATGATGTCTTTCACGCATTTTTCCGATAAACTATGACGTTTAAACTTTAAAGCTTTTCCTCATCAATCTTTTTTATAGAATTTCCCCAAAAAAATCGAATCGACAGCTGCTATTTTTCCAATTTATTATTAGCGGGTTTAAGTTTCCGGCATTGTTCGTGCTTTCCTCTAGGGTTTACTGGTTTACACTCCTTTCCCCATCTTTGGTCTTTACGTGTAGGAAAGTTTAGTTTTTGGAGTTTGGAGTTACTGACCAAGAGAGTAAAGTCCTTAATTCCCATTTTCACTACTGTACCATATGACATCTCAAGTTGATCGTGAAAATGCTTTCTAGTGAACAAAAATGTAAGAGTTGAAAAACTTGTTTTTTTCCTCTCAATCCGATGAAATAAAATGGCTTGGTCAGTTTTGCCAAGCTTATGATTGGATTTTTTTTACTTAAGGCATTTTCTACTCAGTCTCAAATCTCAAATACCCTACAAAAATAGGATTATTGTGGGAGAATAGAAAAGAAAATAGAAAAACGGTTTACATTCTGGTAGAAAATCTAGAGATTTTTCTAGAGAATGCTGCAAAATCTTAGGTCACTTAAGACTTCATACAAGACTTGATTTGAAATCAAAGCTTAAGCTACAAATGTAGAAGCTTTTGTTCTACGTGATTGGAACACCTCCTAATGAAGATCGAACATTTATTAAAAAAAATTTACCAAGTGCACCAGACTGCCGAGATGAAAAGTCAGCATAATCCAGCAAAAGGAATAGGGATACGGGGCATTAATTATACATCCTGGTAAAGTTGCAAAACATGCAAAACTACTTGGGAAAAACATCCGTTTTGAATTCCTCGTCAGTCTAAATATGACGTAAGGAACTTCCCTTAAAAAAATACCCAGACATACATACATACTTACACGTGCTCAAGCTACGTAGCAAGTGCTATTAAGATAACGGGAGAGAGTGCTCAATGTCAAAAATTTTCCGACTGGTTGACCCTGCCATTTACTTCCAAATCATTTCAGCCCATGTAATCTCTAGGAACATTCAATCTATTCAAGCAATAAATCCTATCTAAGGTTTTTTTTCATTTATCTGTAAAAAAAGTGAAAATTCAATTCTGAATTATTTTTATTTCTGGAGCATGCACGGTATTACGATTGGGACTTGAGAGTATGCGATACCAGGCACAGTTTTTTAGATTTCCTGGTACAAATCTACAAATCTAGTGAAAATTCAAGAGCTTTCAAATCCCTTAGAGTTTAATATGCCGGAACGAAAAAATGTATGACTGATATGATACAGTAGCTTTTAAGAGTTTTTGAGTGAAACTGGAGAAAAAAACTACTGGAGATTATTTCTTACGGAAGTTTTATACGTTTAAGCAATCAAGTAAGATGTCGTGCACTCCATAAAAAAGGTTATTTCAAACGGAAAAAGTATGAATGGAATCTATGAATCCCTTCTCCGTGCAAAATTTTTTGGAGTGAGGCTAAAAACTAAATACCAGAAATTTCATGGTCGTTTAAAATAATTTCTAGAATGGGAGAGCACTTTCTTCCAAATGTAAAGTGCAGTTTGAAATAAAATGATGAATTTAGACTATTTAGCGATTTACCATTTAGTTCCATTTTCACGAGGTTTTACAGTTCAACACTTTCGCTAAAGCGTTTTATTTTTTTGGAAGTATTTTTTTTGCTCGTCTGCAGTGACGGGCTTTTATTCCCAATCCTAACATAAAATCAGCTTTTTATTTCCTTCCATCTTGACCACTTTCCTAAGAAGAGGGAGTGAACTGGCCCAAGTGAAAAGATTTTAAGGAGGGAATGTGTACACTGCGGATATTTTTTTGGCTGTGTTTCCCTCGTCTTGAGACTTTTTTATTGGTTTGGTCTCTTACACACTTTAAAATTCACACATTGTTTTACCACACGAAACAAAAATCAAAGGGTAAGTTTTGATAGTGTCAAGTGAAAGCAGAGCGGATGTGTCTTAAAGGATTCTAATAGAATCGATGATTTTACGGCGAGCATTTCATCCATCCCAATATAAAAACGGAGTTTCATACGATCCTTCTAATTTTATCGCTTTTGTAAGAACAAAAGCGTTGAATCTAGTGCCATGGGTGATGTAATATTAGTTACAGACCATTTAATGATTCTTGAAGGAACGACCGACGCAGTGGAAATTGAAATGGTAAGTGTTCTCCAATTCCCATTGTTTCGCTGAGACTGCCAATGACGGAGTCATTCAGAAAGTTTGAAAGCAAAATTTTCTATAGACTTTTGCAGACACTTTCTCAAATGTTAGTTTCATGAGCATCCTTGTTTGTAACTATAATTTCTCATATGGCTCCTTTTTGTTCCTTGGAGATGGCTACCACAAAGTGGGATGCCATCATACAACATAGATGAAACAGAGTCTATGAAACTAAGCAGAATTAATTATTTATCCAAAATTCTGTCAAAGCAGTCGCCTTCAATATCCACGCGGCTAAAATTATTTACGTTCATTCAACTCGTCACGCTATCAGTCAAATTCATAAAATATTTTTTGTTTTCAAAGAAAACTATGGCTTCTTCCGTGAATTCATAAAGCATGAAAAAATCAATATCGATAAACTCTAATTATGCTTTATAGCTCATTCGAGTCAGAGAGACCTCCTTTACTTCTTGTAATACCGCCATTTTAAAATAAACAACACTTTTACGTCAAAATGAACATAATATTGACGTATATTTCTTCCTAATTATCTCATAAGTTAAGGTTGCGTCATTCCAAATTCTAAATTTATTCGATAAAATTGGTCTCGCGAAGCCAATTAATTGAACCTACTCAATTTAGCGTAACTAACCATATTGTAAATTA
>JAANSQ010001979.1:0-13157 GCA_036850885.1 Lepidocyrtinus dapeste | reverse complement strand
GAAGCTTTTGTCCTTTTCTATTGTGTAGTTTTTTTTGACAAGCATACTAATTCTTTAAGAGGATCGCTTTGGTCCACAACGTAGCCTATTTTTTGCATAATACTTCATGCTCATTCACGTCTGGCACAAGCATTTTTCGTCATCTTTGAAGAAGCCCTCTCAAAGGGTTTATGGTGAAAGTGATGCTAAAATACAACATGAGTGCTCTCTACCATGAATGCCGTGCTTTACTATACTTCACACCCTTCACAACTTTTCATACAGAATAAAGGTAAAAAGATGTATAAAACTTTTAATTACCCTAATTTCACAGGATACTTTGTCACCAACAAGTTGGCTGCCGCCTAATATGCTCATTAGAGTCATTTGAGTTTCAAGCCGGGTGAGCGCACTTTGTCATAACGCTAGCGATATCATATTAATCCTGGATCTGACGGAGGATTACTCTCTAAGAAGAAACGAGGGTATTTCATATATGCAATCTAAAGTAGCAAAGACAGATTTAACCCGGCACTGCCTAATCTCAACAACCCTTTGTGTCGGTTGTTATCGAGAATCAGCATAGGCTGGTCTTTTCCTGCTATCATATAAATTGTTCTTCGTATCAATCTTTCTTAACCTTTTCATATTACGCTCAACTTTATCAGTGCCTATTTGGAAACGGTGAATGGAAGTGTTATATTGTTTTTTCTGATATCTGGGCTTAGGGATAAGATGAAAAGATAAGTTTCCCGACATTTAGAAGTTTTAGAGTTTAAGGCCAAAGTTTATCTGTATCTCTAAGAATCTAAATAAACTTTTCGTGATAAGTACGTAACATAAAGTGAAAAGTATAAAAATGTGAAATGATACTCAAGTAAATGAACAAGCAAATGGACCATCTACCAAAATAGACGTGGAAAGATAGCGAGATGGTAAATACACAGGAACAGAGTAGAAAAGGGCTAACTTTCTCTTCCGATTGAGAAGTACTCAAGCGAAGCTAGTAAATGCAAGTTCCAAATAATTAACTACATACTCCTATTTCCCTAATAATCAGTCAAAGTTTCAAAACTTCCTAATAGTTTTTACGTCAAGTAAGCTGCTATAGAAATATACAAACAGGAAATCCAGAATTCTGAAGGGAATTCTGAACTTTTGGTCCCTACTCTTCTCCTAAAAGCCCTTTAACGAGCAATATGGTACACTTCATGCGGTAAAAAAGAGGTTAATAGAACTTACGGTACTTTTATGCTCTCTTCAGTCACGCCCTTATGCTATATAAACCCAAATATTTTTATACCCCTTAAATGAACCGGAAAATGCCTGTTTCATTTCCCTTTCAAGGTGATTTGTTTCCTGGTTGGAAAGGGACTAGAAAAGTCTTTGGGGAGTTTTTTGGATACATTATGCTATTTGATTAACTATCTTGGCTTCTTTTCATATGAATTGATGTTTAATTTTACCAATATTAACTATTTTGAGTTTTTAAAGCGAGATCAAGTAATACCTATTATTACCATGTTTAGTTTTCTACCTCTACCTTACCTGGAAAAAATTTAAAATATAACAACAGTAACTTTAGGTACCCGTTGCTCGATGAAACTGTGCGGCGGCTTCCATGCAATTCTTGTGGAGGTCATCAGCTGTGCCTTTAGCGTCATAGAATGGTCGTGCTTTATCTATTGAAGGTCCCAATTTTCGCATAAGCTTTTCTAACTCTGCTCCTTGTTGGCTAAGTAGCTGTCGAAACTGTCCGTTTGCCTCCTATAATATCCGAATAATATAAAACTTTTAATCATTCGATAAAAATTTGGCTTATTTGAATTACTAAACAACATAGGTTTGTTTTTAGGAATTAGATTCAGTATCTCACACAACTCGGAAAACTGTGTAGAAGGATTTACATCTAATTTACAATCTATTCTATCTGACTACACACACCTTTCAGGAAATTTATTGGTTAGATTGAAAAGGCTACGCTATGCCTTGTGAATTAACCTTGTTGTGAGCGACTTTGCTAATGATATGAATCTTATTTACCATTTCTAACGGTGAAAGTATGGTACGTTGTATACTTGTATGTACATCACTCATAATACATTTTGATAATGTACATAAATAGTTTAAATCCAGAAATCACGCACACACGTTGTCCCAGATGAGGTTCTCATGTTCCACATAGCCCACTTCTATTAGTTCATGTACCTCCATACCACTCTTGCCTCGCTTCAGAAGGGTTAATAAGTAGTATGCAAGAGATGTTACTGCATCCACGCGGCAAAATAATTTGAGCTCACCGAGGGTAATTCATTATGACATGTTATATGAGCCATGTTTCAATTAAGCTTAATAAAGAGACACAATAGGGCTCATATAAGGATCAGCAACTATTCCTCGCGCATTTCAATGGAGTATGGGGTTCAAGCTTTCTCCCAGTGTTTCATTTCTTCTTCTATTCCCGCTCACTCATAGTTATGATCTATACGCAGTCAACTTTACGAGATGAGCGTAAAAAGCAGGGATACATGTTTCGCTGCTTCTAACCAGTAAAAAGTAATATTAATACTAATATGACTAATAATAACTTCAACATATTCAATATGCTTCAAGTTTGTTAAAATTTAGGAAAATATTTCATACAAGTATTTTTTCGCCTCGTGAAGTTTCCTTTAAAATGATGAAGCATATAGTGCTGAAATGGCTTATATTCTCAATAATTTTTTCTTAAACTGTACCTTTCTACCATATTTCGCTTAGGCTGTTGCTCACAATTACGAATGTATGTAGATGACATGAGCAGGGATTAAAATCATACATCAGTATTCAGAGCGAACACTAAAGTCACTTTTCCATGTCGTTGTGAGCCTCCATGAAATTTAGTAGAAACTCATACCCATTGAGAGTGGGAAACTCCGTCATGTACAGACTATATATTTTTTCTGGGAAAGAGCAGGCAGTGGGCGCAGAGAGAAGGATGTTGTGGTTGACTTTCAAATGCAATTTGTTATTCTAGACTTTGAAATAAAGCTGTGAAGCATGGTTCATGATGATGTTTAGTTACATATCTGTTCCAGGGCCTTTTATGATAATCATAGAGACGCAATAGAATTTTGGTATTCTGCATGAAGCCTGTGCCATCATGATTCATGAATCACAAATATCTGTTAGTCTCACGAACTTCACATAGAAATAGGCAGGAAGGGTGGGGAGATCCACAATGGAAACATGAATGGAAACATAGTCCGCATCGACTCTCAGTACATAAATATTTTTATCTTAACTCTTCACGTGATTGCTTTTGATTTCTTGTAACTTTCCCCAAGGAAAAAAATGTTGACTGTATGTGAAAAGAGAGTAAAATTGAAGGTTTTGAAGTAAGTGGATCTTTCAAAAGTCATATTGTTATATCATTGCCTCTCAAACTCAACTTCTTGAGACTATTCTAATTTCCAAGCATGAATGAAAGACAGCCTCTTTTGAGTGCATTTGTATGGCTGCACAGCGAGGCGATATTTTATGAGGTAGGGAAATTCCATAGAAAATCTACTGGCATGCATGAAAACATACCTTTTTAACTTTTATTCTCACAGTTCTATCAGCAGGCATATTATGACAAAATGTTACAAGGAAAAGTTACAGTTTGGACTTGAAGTCAGATGGAATATTTGCAGTTGAAGGNAATATTTGCAGTTGAAGGAAGATGAGACACTTTGGTTAAAGTACATACGCGCCCAAACTAAACCAAAGTCTAGATTTTTCCAAGTTACTACAAAATATTATTCACATAAAAGAACGAAACATTTTACAGTCCAATATGTCCCTGATTCTGTACTATACGATAGGAATAATCTTATTAGAGATATGTGCCATGGCAAATTGTGCCTGTCAAACGAATTTTTTTCTGAAAAAAATTACATTATCAAATCTGGCGAAATTCGGTGGAGGATATACATCGGAGCTGACGTTTACAAAAAAATGGAACACTTTTTTGTCAAATCGTAAAACCAAGTTTTCCAAACACTAACTTAATAAATCTGAATAGACGGAGGAAAGCTTCAGGCTTGAAAGATGCTATATTTTAAAAAATGATTACTGCCAGAGGGTTCAGGTTGGTGTTATACTTTTGCTAAACTTCTCCCATTAACTCAACTATAGTTTGCTGGCAAAAGAACGATATGTAAGCAAATATACAACATCATGTGTATTTGCCATTCTCGCAGGTATGCACTCCAAACTTTAGTTTTCGAGGGATACAAAAGAATTTAATCTTAAACTGCAGATGTATGTTCTTTTTCAACTGCTTTGTACATTCAAACTGCCAACTTTGGTTGTTTGTATGTAATATGAACATTCAGTTTAAGCATAAGTACTTTTCTAATAGAAATTTTCTTCATTTTTTTGTACCACCTTACCCCCTTTCTTTCTTTCTTTCTTTTATAAGCATCAAACTTTTCCTGACAAAGACGCTTATCTGGTGAAACATGTGAGAAAGTAAGACAATTTATTGTAGGAAGGAATCCTTCATTTTATGTCCAAATCCAGGAATATTTCATTTAACCAGTTTTTTCAGCAGAAGAAGAAGATGGATTCATGGTTTCGTTTACCTAACAGGTATTTCATGATCTTAAAACTGTTTTACTAAAAAAAGCACCACCGCGTGTGTACAATTTGTGGAAGATTTATGTACTGGACGACTGGCTTTTTAAAGGTGCCTTTAAGCTCAGTTGATATAATATGAAGGTAGAATTTACTCTATAGTGAGTTGCACTAACTCAAAGGTATGCTCTCTAATTTCGAAGAAGAAAGTTTTTTAGTGGTTTAATAAAATTTGTTTGCCAATTCTCGAGGCTTGAGTAAAAGCAAAACAACGTAATTTCAATTTGCAATCTAAAAGTGAGCTTTGGCTTAATTGCAGAATTGTAGGAAATGGAATTTTATAGACTTGACAGCATAATATGAATGAACAAGAGTTGGTCTTTTAGTAGTCAAAATTTTTATCCGTTAACTTTTCAATTATTCTTCTTAAACAAAAGAAAATGTCGGAATTTTTATTAATTCCAAAAGCGTGATGTTTATAAGAAACTCCAAAATTGGAAGAATTTAGTGCCAGAAAACCTGGTTCCATGTAATTGTAAGCGTTAAGATTACAAAGCGGATTCTACTCGGTTCCAGAAACACCACGTTATTTTTAAGTATTTAAAACAACCCAAATAAATTGTTGAATTGAGTGAGGTTAAGCTGGTAATTATACGAAAACCTTATAAAATCGGGAGGCTAAGTTAGGTACGTGGTTGTATGGTTTTATGAAAATTTAATTCGACGGAATTCAAAAAGAACCCAGATATAGGCGAAGTTCCTTTTGAGGCTCAATTGTTAATGAACTCATTGTTAGATCACGCTTAATTATATTTAGATTACAATTTAAACCTTGAACATGTGAAAATATACTTGCAAAGTATCTTCAAGTGTGGCAGATTTATAAAACTTTAGTTTATGACCTATGTACGTATGAAAATAGAGCTCTATGCAGTTTTGTATTTTAAGGAACTTCATAATCTTTGCTGAAAGGGTAGAATATTATATGCGGTTTCTCTATCCTTCTTAAAAAGCTTAAAGTGTAATTATTTCTTTGTAACATAGCATTATTAACAAGGTATTAAGATTAAGCGGTTTTCTGAAAAGCGCAAGCCGGCAACGGAACAACATAACTGAATACTTGGATAATGACAAAGAAAAGGAAAAAGCTTACGTCTAATTCCTTCTCCAATTTGTTAATTTCATCTGTGGCACTGTTCAGTTTCTCCAACTCGACCTAAACCGGAAAGAAAAAAAAATGAGTTACAGTTAAACCTGTTAAAGCCCACCTGGGTTCATTCTGAGTATCTTGACATGAATTCATTCTTTCATTCCATTTCGTCGCAACATTCATAGTACGAACAATTCCGTTTTACCTTTCACGTGAACTAAGCGAAAGGAAATAATTGAAATGTTAAAAAAGTGGAAAGTAGTAGAAGAAAGGTGTTCAAAATCCTGAACTTTTAACAGGTTTCACTTTTACCACTTCCCCAGAATTACAATGGCACACTTTCGATTTTTATTACAGACCTGCCTAGCTGTCTACGTTTTAAAAAATAAGAAAAAAAAGATGACGACTCATAGAAAGAAAATTGCAAAGTCAGAAATATTCGGAGCGGATGGGCGTACTCACCGCTTATAATATAGCGTATTACATTCCTTTGCTCAGAAACATACGGTAACATCACCTTCTGCGAACCAGGTTTTTGTGTAAAAAGTAAAAAAACAGAGGCGGAAATGAATGGGAAGTTAGGTAGAATGGGGTAGATGTGGCGAAAAATGGATCTTCCCTTTTCTAACAAAGCCGGCATCCACGCTTTAAGAAAAAGTGTAAGTGTATGTACTCTTCTAAGGCAGGCAGTTAGTGACAGCACAAGTAAAAAACAGTGTGAATGGGATGGTTTTCACAAAGTCATACATGAGAAAAGAGCATGAAAATAAAGGAAGCTTAAGAGAAAGTGAGAAAAATTACGAATAAAAGAAATACATAGTGAATGTGTCTACGGTGTAAAAAGTGGTAATAAATTCCGTCCTGAACAAAATTAATGGTCATTTTACAAGAGGTGAGTCGGCAACAACTACTCGGTCACAGGAAAGTACCATCACCAATTTTTAGCATGCACTCACTTGAATTTTTTAACATGAAACCTGGTACTTTGCTTGCGTACTGTTGCTTCATGTTAGTTGATGCAGGAAGCCTTCATAGCTTTTCTTGTACAAAGTACATAAGTACCAAATATACTCAAGTTCAAACTTTTTATGTCAGCCTATGGCTCGGTTAAGACTTAATGGTGTAAAAGAAACAAGAGTCGTCTCCCTTTCCTTTCTAGAAAGGCATTTGCCAAAAACACATGGACTCATACTTTCTCTCATCGTTGGAGAAAGTGAGAATGGAAGTTTTTATCTCTTTTTGTCTTTCTTCTCTCAAGATGTTTCTTGTTATAGGTTCCATTACTCTTGGATCGTTGAAGAATAAAAACTTTTTTTATTTGGGGAAAAGATGTTGCTAATACTAATAAGTTTATGGTGTAGATTATAGTGATGCTGAGAGGCATTTGAGCCATTAGTTAAACGTACGTTTTGATTTTTACCTCGGGAAACTATCACTAGAGTTCTAGAATGGATGTGAAAATACGAGCGGACGTTAACACCGGGTCAAAGTTACACACGTGTTTTTAAACTGCTGTGGAACTATGTTTACTAAAATAAGTTTAATTTGGGAAGTTTTTTTTCTCAACTTAAAATAAACTCTAGAGTCTAGACTCACCTGAATACGTGGATCTAGATCATCCTCTGTTCCTGCATCAATGCTTTCCCTCTTCGACATTTCTCAATGATTCTGATATGATTAGGAAAATCGTTTGTCACAGAGATTTTTAGCAGGAGTGATGCTTTGTTCCAAAGACGAGATTGCTGCAGGTTTATAATTAGCGGTTGCAGTAGTATCCCTAGTTACTTTAATTTTGTGCTGATGCTAAACATTCTAAGCTACGGTGATTCTTAATCTTCCTATGCGATATGAGAGGCTCGCATACATTAAGTACATAAGATAGTATAGGCGTACAATGTATTAAATTGAGGTATGATAAGAAAAAAACTTAAAACATTAATTAGTTGGAGTCTGTCCTATCTTTTTTCTCGGAGTACGATAGCTCCTGTATAAATCTAGTTTATTCATTACCCAATCAATATCAGAGTCAAATATAAAATCGGAGCATTGCAGTTTGAGATAAAGCCCTCGGCAAAGTAAATAACCATAAAGGCTACTGATAAGAGATTCTAACAAATTTATAAAATCACATTTATCTAGAAAGTTAATACGAAAGTTTTTTTTAAAACGTTATAATTTCTCCATTGGTTTGTGGCCTGTGTTCTTAGGAAAGATTAGGAGATATATTGCGTGGTATCTGCACCAGTTCAAAAGTACAGCTTATATTTTACTAAAAATCTAGAATCTGGAAAGTACTTCCTTATGTGGCTCTAATGAGTGAGTAATATCCTCCAAAGCAATTTAATGCTTTAAATACGGTATTCAGATTCAAAAAATGCTTTCTAGAATGTATGTACAGAGTACCTTTCTACGAACGGAAGCTCATCTCCTATGCTTCACGAACATTTTAAGAGCTTGTTTAAAAATTATTCTTGGAGGAAATAGCTCTTGTTTTTTCTAGTTTTGCTTCCTAAGACCTAGTACATTCTGTAAAATGTAATTACGTATGTTCCCGAGCCTTTAACGGTTTATTAGTCGTTTTACAAGAAATAAAGAGCTGAATACAATATCCGTCGCCAGTATTTGAACATTTATTTTTTCAAAGGGATTCATCCACGTACATAAGCGTCCTCTTCAAAAAGGATTTTTTTTTGTTTTCAGACCCACCAAAAAGTTAGGGTTTCTTAAGTATAGGTACTGACACTTATTTCCGTTTTCATTTCATTTCGCCTTAAGTTTTTAAATGGGAGCCATTACTTCCAGTTGTCGTTTCTTGTTTCCATCCACGGAATAGGAAGGAATTGTGCCGCAGTCATGAGGATATTACTAGTTTTAGAAGTTTAAACCGCTACAAGAGTTATTTTGTGGTTTAAAACCATATTCAAAAAAGTTTACGGTTATGTAGCCCACAGGAACCCAAGGTTTTTTAAAAACGAGTTTTTATTTTGCAATATAAGTCCTCTCTCTCCTTTTCCTAAATTTATCCGACTGACAATGATGACTTTGTTCTATACAGTCTCGAGACTCCACACCAGCAGTATCTTACAGGAAGGACAGATATCATGAAATGAGATCCATTTCAGTGTAATGTCATAACCATTATCTTATATTTTTACGAAGCACGGCAACATCAGAAACAACCCAGTCACTTTAGAACAACAGAGTCACCAGATCCTGTACTCTGAATCTCCTTGCTAAACCAACTCCTAGGGAGCTAAAGGAAATGAATCTTATTCTTCCTTTTTCCTTCTTGGAATCTGTGCTGTGGAAGGAAGCAGATAGTAAAAGTGAATTATGGCAGAGAAGAAGAATGTCACATGCACACATGATGAAACAGTATCACATTTCTCCGGAAACAGCCTCACAAGGTAAATCTACTTTAAAGAGATGAGCACATGGAGTATATGTAGATCAAAAACCGATTAACCGATACAAACGACGTATAAAAACTAATCCTTATTGCAAAAAAGCAGGTAATTATTTTTATTTCAACTTGGCAATAAATCATCCGCAGTAAAATATTCTTGAGATTAATGCAAGCTAAAAGAAACACCAATTCGAAGAACTTTAGTTTCACTTTTTAAGTCATCTCATTCTCTTTTGTTCTCAGAACTCAGCTCTTTCTGCATGGACGATAAAGCTAACAACCTTTGGTAATGTATAATATCTTACTTGGGTAATATCTTGTGATTATTTTAAAATTAAGTGGATTACACTTTTCGTGCCTATATTATTAATAAATTACTGGTGTCTGGTGTACATGGTCGGTATGTTTTGTACTTTTTGTGAGACTTTTCCTTGGCATTGAAATGTATACTAAACCTATTAAGAATATCTTAAGATGCTTGCGGATCGTCTTCATTTTGCTCGAACTTTTGGCCGCTAAAGACCGCTTACACACTAGTAAGTGTTGGCTTATTTGCTCAAAGTAAAAAATAAACGTGTTTTCTTAGCACACATATTGAGTTGGCTCGCTCATGTTTGTGATACAAGTTAAACTCATACCCCATTACTTTTTCATTTTCGTCAGACTTTAGCTGGTATGCGAAGGAATGCAAGACCAACTCACTCACATGTACTCGATGAAAATGCGCCTAGAGGAGTGTGTCTAATAAAGTTAACATTGCGACGCTATATTGCATTCCAATTGTTCCTTTCGTGTAGTGTCTTTGTACATTGCATGTTAATGCTGAGGGTAAAGTTTGGTAAAGGTTTTGTGTGACGCAGCAGCATGACCAAACTTCAACTCTTTCGTTTAATATGACGTCTGTTGAGTGAGTTGAGTATGTTCATGTATAGATTGTATGTATGAAAGGAATTTGTCGTCGCATTAAATATGTGTACTCTTGTGGAGTAATCGAAGAGAGCCCAGCTTTTACGCATTTCCTATTTAGTAACGTACATATGTATGCAAAACATTAAACTAAGAAAACGGTTTTCACCATATTAAACACGTGAGAACATGGAGGATTACTCGGTACTCATGCATGCCAATATATGCCCTCTTTGCAGCTGTTCACACTTAAGACTGCAGGAAAAGTGAATGTTTCTGCATCTGTTGAAATTTAGCAACGTGCTTCTTCTAAACACATTCTCATGTCAAGAATACATATATGAGTGAGGGAGAAAGTAAAGAGAGAGAGAGAAAGTAAACTTCTTGGTAAAACATCAAGAAAGTTCCCGTTGCCATGTCACCCTAGTCCATACTTTTCTGGAAATGCTAATGTTGATGAAACGAAGGAGAAGTGTTCGTCCTGAAGAATGCTTGTGTTGAGTAACACTCAGCAAATTTTTGCACTTTCATTTGAATTTAAAATATATTTCACTAAATGACATCTGTACCTCGTCTAGTCCATACTTTTCTGGAAATGCTAATGTTGGTGAAACGAAGGAGAAGTGTTGGTCCTGAAGAATGCTTGTGTTGAGTAACACTCATGCAAATTTTTGCACTTCTATTTGAATTTAAAAAATATTTCACTAAATGACATCTGTACCTAGTATTCACCTCACTGACCTTGTCTTACACAGTTTGACTTCATCAAGGCAGTGGTGCCGTAATAAACTATCGCAGTAAAAAACTTTACCATTAGAGAAATAATTTCATTTTGTAATTCCATGGAAGCAATTCTCATTTATATATAATAATTACATTTAGTTTGCCTTCAATAATAGTTAAGAGTTAAATTACACTGAAAATTATGAAAGTTAATAAAAAAAGACTTAATATTGTTTTAAAACGGGAACAAACGTATTCATCAAATCAAGTCATTTTACAAAATCAGGCTAATCAATCACTTAATGTTCTGCAATAAAGTTTCATGCAATGGCAATGCCTAAAAAGTTAAAGATCCGAAGGAAGTCATAATATGCCAAAATTCTTTAAACTTTGTCTAACAAAAATTAATTAACTTACTCAATACAATAAGCCCCGTTTTGTAAGATTAAAAGTAGGTTTTTGCAACTACTTGGTAACTTTTAACTAACTTGCATTTTCAACTTCAGATGAAATTCATATTTTGTGGAGTTCAGTTTTTCCCAGAGGGCAAGCAAAGTGCTAGCTTACAATTGTATTACTTTAAAAAGTACAATTACTCGGAATTGTTTGGTTTTTGAACTTTTACTGAGCCTATTTCAGCGAATCATAGACCTACTTAATACCCATTTGTATTTGAGCTCCTTTAAAAGTTTAATCGAAATGAATAAAATAATTCCGGTTGAGAATTTTCCTCCAGCACGAATTAATTTTCTAGCAGGCATTTAGGAGGAATTTAAATAATGTGCTAAAAGCAAGTATATAAATTCTTGCTAAATACTGGCGATGCAACCCCTTGGCAAAGTAAAACACGATAGCTTAAACTTTTTAGTTTTGTTTAAACTTATCTAGTAGAAAAAGTCTGTTGAAAAAGTTTGTGTTCATCTTTTTCCGTAATTGTGACAAGATAATTTTATGACTCTGTCCCTGTCTCTATTCATGCAAGTTCGAGTACTATACACCTTTGTTTCACCTAGCGCACTATTTCCCTTACAAAAAGTTCCTTTTTTCGTTCTGGAGAACTTAAAAATAATGAACTAGTGTAACAATTGCAACTTTTCCGTCCTTTTCTGTGCGTGAAAAAAGTTTCCTCATATTTCAAGCTTTAGCAGACATTAACAGTCATAACAGTATGATCTACCAAAAAACGTTTCCTTATATATAATTCGTGTAATATCGTAAAATACATAGCACAATTAAGTCTAAGCGACAAGTGGAAATAAAAGAATTATTACCGTACGACCTCTTGGTTTATGTCGAGCTTCCTTCTAATTCCTGTTTCATTAATGTGAAAAAAAGAACACAACTAACAATAAGCGGAAAGCTAAGAGAAATTGCGAACTTTTGTAGAAAAAAGGAAATTGAAGAACAAATTCCAAGGAAGGTCTCTAGATGAATATGTATACGCAAAGTAAATATAATTTTGCGTTGTCAGTTTAAGCCCAATGTGAAACTGCAAAAATTGAGTTTCCAAGAGAACCGTCCATTTTACTGCTTGAAATTAACCTACATATTTTGATATGGTTTTGATTGAAGTTAAAAAGTACAACTTTCATTACTTTGGATTCTTTTCAGGGAAAAGAAGCTTTTCGATTCGTATGTTGAATTACGTTCAGGAAGTAAAACAGGGGATGGTATTTAAGGTGGGTCTGCAACTCCATGCACCAAACTTTCAATAAAATGATTACATTTTCAAAATACGAAAAATGGAAACCATACGATAATTAAATTGAATACAAAAACGCTGAAATCCTAAACCATTTGCAAATTAAACCATTTGAGAGAAAGATCTGCTTCTGGATGTCAAATGCAAGGCGCTCGGATATTATTGAGATTTGAATAACTGATCGTGAGACAACATTTTTGTCCAATCATTGCCTATTATTGTGCTCAATCAGTGAGCTCATGTAAAGCCGGTTGAATCAAATATTATTGTGTGGAATGGATATAAAACAATGGATACAAATGCTCATGCAACTTTTACTTATAGTAAATTAGTGTGCGAATTGGTAAAACTTAAAAGATTACAAGCAAAGCTAGATTGATCGCCAAAGCGGCTTTCTATCTTTTAATTCTTAGTAATTATTTTATTTGATTTTTTTGTATTATTAGAATGTTAAAAAACAATGGACCGCAAATCATTCCATTACCTGTTGCTAACTGCAATCCGCATCAATTCAACCTTGAATCCACTCTGCAATTATGAATCCACAACTACAATTAGTTTATTGATCGCGTTTTTTATTTTTTCATAGGATAAAGATGCTGAACTATCTAATTTTTAGGCTATAGAATGACAAACTTCTTAAAAAATGTATTTGTCCCATTGTTGCCATGCATGTGAACAAAGATACGTTT
>JAANSQ010001978.1:0-13158 GCA_036850885.1 Lepidocyrtinus dapeste | reverse complement strand
GATGGATGCCAAGCAGACTTTACTTGTCAGCTAAGTGTAAGTTAAACCAGTATAAAACAGAACGGTGGCGCAGTGTATAATTGTTGAACGCATTTAAATTAATATACAGTAATTATTAATATGATTAATTATAAAAGCTTGCTTTGCAGACTACTCCACCTATACATAAGTGTAGATAGTTAGGCCACTCAAATTTCGCTCGGTGGACCATACAAATAGAAAACGAAATTCATTCAATCGAGTAAATGTGGTTAACGGTCTTTTTGGACGGTCCACCAAATCGTGGTCACAGGAATACATAGAGCTAAGCGAAAATTTTGAATGGGGTTGTTTGGTTTCTACTAACGAGAGATACTTTGCGAGTTTTACAAAACAGGAAAGTAGGAAAGCTTACTTTTATGTCAGTACAAACGTTTTTTAAGTACTGACACGGACTCAAAGTTTTAAATATCCCCCCTCCATGCAGGAATGTAACCATACCATGTGAATATCGCTGCGTTAATTAAACCAAATACTAAAAATTATTTCCAAGGTGGTGGAGGTGGTTCAGCACATCCTTGAAAAGGTAGCGAATTGTCCTGGATATGTTGACCAGCAGATGGTGGTGGACCTTGGGAAAGATGAGGACCTTGAGGAGCATGCACTGGTGGATATTGATAATTGTTACCAGGAAAGTTTCCCAGTGCGACAAATGGGCGAACTGGATGATGAAAATGTGATCCGTGAATGGGAAGAGGTGGATGATGCTGTGAGTGTTGCATCTGAAGAGCACTAACCACAGGAGCATGATGAGACTGAGAAAGAGATAATCCATACGATACCACCACTGGTGAATTACCGGGGGGCATTACATGTCCATGACCTCCTCCAAAGTCTGGAGTGAACCCTGGCCCCGCCTCATGGGGAAGCACACTTCCTGTTTTCATAAACGGAGGTGGTCCCGATGGGGTCATGGAAGATTCATCAGGATTGTCAGGATGTCCATTCGCTAACCTGCGGTTAATCACTAGATCTTGTCTACCTGGAAACCCATGAATTGGCTGAGCAATATTCCCTCCAGCGTGTGCAGGGATCATAATCGCGTTAGACACAATCGGAGGTCCGGTTGTAATCGGATCCATTTCAAAATTTAGGCCAGATTGGTGCGGTAATGGAACTTCCCCCATTTCTGTTGGCCGGAATATCACATTGTTACCTTGCTCGCTCGCGTTTGGAGTATTGGGTGCTGAGGGTACTGGGGAGTATCCATTCATGTGCGGAAAATTAACTCCAATTGGAGCGCTTCCAGTTGCACTGGGGACTGGTGGTGGGTATCCTCGCAGTATTTCTTGAGGAGGCAGTGGCTGAGTAGGTGGCGGCATGATGTTGCTATTGCCAGCTGCCAGTGGAGCAAATCCAGGAGGAGGCGCACCTCCAACACCCTGCTGACGCTCATTTTGAATAGCTTCCATGTTTCTGGAAGGGGGTGGAGGAGGACGACTGCCGTACGGCCCCTGTGCCATGGTGATTATAGGTGGATAGGAAATTCCTGGTGCTGCGTTCAGACTAAAAGTGATCGAATGTGGTGGTTGACTATGAGAAATTGGGAGAATGTGACCATGCATTTGTCCGGGAATGTATGGGAAGGCGTGATGGATCGTCGAAGTCATAGGTGGTAGACGAATCATGTTAGGCGGACAAAACCCAGGGGGCGGTAGTCCAACCAAGGGCTGGTGGAGAGTTTCTGCCTTGTTCAGAATGGTAGCATGGTCCGTCTCTCCATCTTCCTTTTCCTTACGTTTAGAACCTGTATCAAACGTGAAGACGACACCTTCGTTCTTCTTGAGCATGGCTTGAATTTGCTCCCCTTCAGAATTTGTCGCACCAATATCTCCAAAGAACACAACCTCTGCGACAAAAAAGTTTCAATTATTTCAGATTTCAATAATAAATCAATTTTAAGCAATATTCCAATTAGCTAGTTGTCTACAAACTCTCTAACCTTTCACTGGTTGAACTTCTTTCCTCGTCGACTGAACTACTTCTGGCGCAACTTCCTTCGAGGGAAATAGCGTTTGGTTTTTGAACAAACTGAGAATATTCTTGTCATCAGAGACTTTTCCACGCGATCTATGATTGCTTTGAAGCACACCAGCACTCCCATTCGGAATTTTCGAACAAAGCACAACCGCAGGATCTGACTCACTCAGGGATACTCCGTAAGGTTCGTTGTTACTACCAGAAGTATTTGGGCTTTCAATTTTGATTTCATCAACATCCTTAGTAGCCGTCTCATCGACAGTCCCATTCTGACTAACATCAATCTCTTCAGAAGTCTCCCGCATAAAAACGTTTTTTGAGTCAGCTTCATTCTTGTATGTACAATTACGGGCGTAGTGTCCAATACGCATGCACAAACGACACTGTCGATCTATTGGAGGGTTGCCAAGACGAAGGTGCTCGGGATTCACATAATATTGCTTTGGAAAAATAAAGAAGCGAAAAGAAAACACTAAATCAGATTAAGCACAAGATACAATAATTCTCAGCCTAAAATACTCCAAAACCTTACCAACAGAGACCGGTTTGAATCCAAGTCGTCAACAGACTTATTAAAAAACGTGCGCCAATGTTGGAATGTTTTAAGAATATGCACACTCACTGCAAAACCCAAACAATATGAATATATACTTTACTTCTTAATTAAATTACATACAAAGTTAATATTCTAATGTGTTAAAAATACTTACTTCGACGACCTAGCCCTGAGCCGAGATTGTGACCTTTGTCGAAGGGATCTTCAATCGCGAGACCCTCTGTGTGCCAACACTTTTCCAAACGAGAGAGCGGCTTATACTGGCGTATTGTGATGACGTACCTCTCATTGTCAAATTTCTCTACGTAGTAGTTCAAAAATTCCAGCCACAGCTCGCTCACACTTTCCTTATTCTTCCCGTAGGGAGCCCATAACTCCTTCTGCAATTTTAAATAAAGCCCAATTTAAGCAAAGAATGCATATAGCAACGAAAACCCTGGTTATTAATTTGATATTCTTTAAACTACTTAGGTCACGTACCACTACATTAAGATCTTTTTCATAATTCACCATGTGATTGTCCACGAAAGAGAAGACGTTCCTATGATTAGGGGATTTAATCTATAAAATAGGAAAAACGTGAATAAAATAAGTAATACCTAATGTAGCAGCAACACTATAAATAAATAAAAAGCATCCAATTGTAAAACACTGAAATACCTCTTGCAGAACAGGTAAAACCGGTGGTTTATGATGCTGCAGGAAATGAATAAGCATAAGGATATAGCAGTATGAAGACAAGCTTCCTTTTGATGCTTCGCCTATGTCGCAAATCTTGACAATTTTTTTCAAAAATAGTCCCAGTGGCTGTAAGAGATAAGCGAGAAAATGGTGCATTTAGACGTTCACAAGATTATTAGGAAAACTTGAACAAAGTATAAAATCTTACGGCAACTCTTTCATCTAGATCTACGTAAGCCTTCAGCATTTGAGTGTTGTAAATCGAGAGACTATTATACAGGCTTATGTCGACATCAGCGTAATGCCTTTCGTGGTAGAATTTGACAACGGGGACTTTGGCGGATCTAATAACGAGTACATCCCGTAAATCCTTGGCCGACTTCAGAGCAGTCTCTATTTTATTCAGTACGTCCCCCTTATCCACTTGATGTATACCCCGAGCCTACAAAATAATGATTAATTAATTCAAGTCCAGGTTGAAGCCAGCCTGTATATGTGCTGTACTCAATGACTTAACGAGGGAGCGTACTACACAATATAGTTGAGGTAAGGATGGGAAAGCAAAATTAAAGAAAATATAAACGCCAATTTACTCCCCGAAAACAGTCTAAAGTTTTCTCGGCTTAGAGACCGATAAGAGAGAGAAGTCCGACAGTTTTCTGTCATTTTTATCCACTGAGACTTTAGTTTAATATTTCATTAGCAACATTAGAGTTCTGTCGGTATCTGTAATGCTTTCTAATTTTCTATTGATTAGCATTTAACGCAAAATACAAACTTTTTAATTTTTGCAATATCTTTTTAAGCAACTAGTTAACTCAATGACAGCCACGGTATAAATACTAATTACTAAAATTTGGCAAGGTAATACGAATTATGAACGAATCTGCGCTTTAAAAGATTTTAATTTTGTTTCCCAAACCTAACCTTGTCTATAATTGACGCTAGACTACCTACCCCAGGAGGTACCATTACATTTCGTAATGTTACTAATTACTAAAATTTGGCAAGGTAATACGAATTATGAATGAATCTGCGCTTTAAAAGATTTTAATTTCGTTTCCCAAACCTAACCTTGTCTATAATTGATGCTAGACTACCTACCCCAGGAGGTACCATTACATTTCGTAATGTAAAGCATAAATCCACGTCGGAAGTGTGCGTGCCAAAACCATTCAGCGTAGAACCAAATAGGGTCAATACTACGTTTGGAAATGCGGGCAACAGCACTCCCTTCATTTCTTCCAGAATAGCCTCTCGCATAGCAACGTCACGAGCGTCAATCGCTTCCCTCCCTGAGTTACAATGGCGTGAAAATATTAAGCATTTTCGTACAATATTTTTCTTTATTTTGTTAATAAATTTATCAGTTACCATAATTAATATTGATTGCAGTTTTTAATCGCGCCAGTGAAGCTTTAGAGGGTTTAGTGATCGGCAGAAAAGGTGGTACAGTTTCTTCTGGACATTGTGACTTTATGTGACCTTCTGCTCCACAACCTTTGCATGCTATTGGCGGAACATGAAACTAAAATGTACAAAAACCATAAATAATGATGATATTGATGATGAATGATTAAAATCCATTAACGACATAACATCGGAATTAACTTCTCTAAATTTTTGGGTAGAGTAAAATATCCAAAATCACTTACTGAACCGTCTTTGAAATTGTCCGGGTTAAAGTTATACTCGACTTCATTCTTACGTAGGGCGAATTTGTAGTTAATGAAGTCATCGGAACTAATATATCGAAATTTTTGTCCATAGTTTCGACAAGTGAAAACTTTTACTTTAATCCCCACCCGATTCTTGTCACCTTCGGCATCATTTAGTGGTACGAGCCTACTCTCCAGCTTCATTTTATTTACTTGTTCATCGGCTCCGGGTAAATCCTTGTAAACTGGGACGACTTCCCAATCGGCGTCCTCATATCTAAAATACCCGGAAGATTGAATCCCATCAAATAATCGGCCAGACTTATTACGAGGCACCAGGAAGTAGTAGCTCGCAATCCTAATCTTTTCGATGATGTATTCACACAATTTAATGTGAGTCACAGTCCTCGAAAGGTTTGACTTGGGAAGAATAGGATCTAAAAGAAAGGGAATCGAAGTTTGCAACACAATATCCCACAATCTCAACCGGAGAAGCCATGATAAGCTCAAGAACCTTCAATGTTGATTTTTCTATTCCACTGCTTGTCATCGTTGTTATATCTGCAGTAGTCCCTGGACATACTAATCAAGTATTCCCTGAAATCCAAAGTTGCGCCGTAATATCTCATAAGTTCCAGCCACAGCTCGCCGACTGACATAAGTTCTACTCGGTGATCGGGATTCCAATATTTCCTCGATTTATAACCCGCTGTTAAATCAAGATACATTCAAAATTAATTTAGCACTCATGTTTGGTAGTGGAAGTAAGCCCTTGATTAATTGACAAGACTCACTCGCAAAGGGTTTTCTCTGGTCATGAGGAAACATATGCAAAACAGGGAGGACCCTATACCATTGCAAAAAATGCACCACCATAAGAGGAAAGCAATGAGGCGGCAAGAATCCCTTTTCCTGATCATCAATACCTAATGCCTGTTTGTCAAATATTGTATTAGTTTAAAACTGTTCGTATTATTCCGTGTCACAAGCGTATGTGAACACAGGATCAAAGTTTGTTTAATTTACCTTGCCAAGAAGCCGGAATGCAATCATCAGCGGTCGTACCCTTGGATCGTACTTATCATATTCCGCAAATAGCTCTGCACAGAGGACGGCTGATGTGTTGTTAAAATGTACAATAAAGTGTGATTGAGTGGTCTCTTCGTCAAAATAAATGGCAACACATTTCGTCGTGTACACCTCTTTCACTGTATCCTTCCTAGAAAATTAACCATTCGGTTATATATAAATTGCTTTGTTTTCGTTTTTTAACAACATAAACATTTTTTAAATATCAGTTCCATTGCGAAAATGTCACTTACTTGACAGTTGGCAGGCTTTTGATGATATTGACTAATTTAGTTACCAGTCCTGAAAACTCGGGCATATTACTTACTGCTTTTGGACTACTAAAACGATCACAACCGTTCTCACTATAGTCAGGGCCAACAGAGATGTTCACATTCACGTTACTACCGCGCAAGGCGAATCCTCCCGCCGTCGATCCAAATAACACTGCCTGGCAGTCTACATTAAATTTCATGAATTATTAATATCATACATGTTAGTCTCAAATAACGCGCTTCGGAATTTAAAAATGGCACTTTTGAGGAATTGAAAACCACCTAGTCCGCTAGCTGCGATTTCCGCATTGATATTATCAACAACTCCTTGACGTTGATTGCGCTCGTGTTCGCTTAAACCTTCCAACTTCATCGTTTTCATTATTAGTTCATCGAAATATTTAATTATTTCATTTACCGGTCTCGAACACTTTGAAGATGTGGATTCAAAAATATAAATCTGCGGGAGAGAGAAAGAAATTAGCTTAGCTGTCGTTATACACCATCTATCAACTTGAGTGAATACTTTGTATTTTAAATTCGGTACTGTTACATTTATAATCAATATTAATTATATTGCAAACTTTTAATGGCGTCGAATAATTCACTCTTTAACCTGATAAAAGAAATACATCAAGCGCACTTACTTTTTCGGTGATGTAGTGCCGCTCCTGCATGAGATGAACTAATACGTGCCTTATGTTGGCCAAGTGCATGTGGCAGCATTCACAAATAAACTTGGCATATAAGTAAACGTCATCCTGAAGTTTAAAAAGTTTTAACTATTTTAAGGTTGGAGTATGATAGTTTAAGAGTGAAACTTTTTGAAAAGGAACAACTAAAAATAGGATATAATAATACCTTGCTGTAGCTGGGCACTCTAAAAACCGCATGGTTGGCGAAAACATTCAACAACTGTCTGTTCGTTTTTGGCTTGTCTTCGTCTATGACCGCCCTGACCTCTTTGATGTCCACAGGACACTCAGGGTAATTCAACAATTCGTCTACAGGTAAGTCAGGGGCAAACATTGACAGAATTCTGGGATGATACGGATCAGGGGAAATGTATCTAGGGGCACGTTTAGCACCCTTCATCTTGATACTAGCATCAACATTCGGTCTAGACTCCGCAGCTGGAGGCGAAGACACTACAAGTTTTTTAATGTCCTGCTCTACAACCTTTGCCTCAATTGGTTCAGACATTGAGACAGGCAAGTTCTGAGAAAGACGCGTTTTTCCAGTCCCGTGGTGGTTAGAATTATAATTGCTGCCAAGACGAGTATCTTCTGATTGCACAGAGTTTGTTACGGGATTATTGAAACGTCGACTGCCAGTCTGAAACTCTCTTTCTCTGGGTCTTGCTCTACGATCTAGAGCTTGAAAAGGACGGCCAAAGCGGTCGCGTGGTTCGTTCGTAGATCCTTGAGACGGTGAGATGTTACGGGAAGCGTCGGTGCTTTTATAACCAGCTGCATTGTGGCTGCTTGCATTTTCTTTCTCCTCTGATTTTAATGGAGTATGGTATGTGCCTATTAATATCAATTCAGAAATTTGATTTATTCGTTGTAATCATCTAAAGAACAAATAAAAATCTAGCAAGAAGATTACAACAAATGGTTTGATAGGCTACGATAAAAAAAGACTTATTAAACAATTTAGGTCATTTTGCGAAATAATCGTAATCCTAATAAAGTAAAGTTAGAACAAAGATCTTTATCTAATAAAGATAAAGAATAAAGATCTAATAAAGTGGGCTCATAATAATAAAATAAATCATAATAAATTGAATACGTCACTCGACCTTGAAGGGGGCTATTCTTTGCCTCCTGAGCTTCACAATTTCTTCCCTCCGATGTAGAGTCCGCCTTTTTTATCGGAGGAATCTTGAGTAAACTTTGAAGTTGGGCTCCTATCTTTTGCGCCGCAGCGCCGGTGTTGGACGACGCCATTTCGGCCACTGACTAAGTGGCCCAAAACACTTTCAATTCTTAGAGAATATTTTAAGTTTGTTCAAACATTATAAACTTGTAGAGGCTAGTAGCTTATGACTAAAAATATAAATTGGCCTAACTAATCACATTAACGTTTTTCGCATAACGACACATTCACAATGTAATTTGGCAATACTACACGTTCCTAAAATTATCACTTGATTGTCTTTTTTAAAGTCTACAATCCAAATGTTAAAAACCCTCTAGTTCACCAATGAGAACTTCAAATTTAGTCTAGAAAAATTAAGTATAGTTTCGTAAGAATCACTTAATTGTTAGAAGATATTGTAAACGATGTTGGTTCAATTCCTTATAGTAAGTAATATTAAACAAATAAGCTTGGCGAAGAGTTTATGAATTGCAAGAGAATCGCTTGCACAATTGCTTTAGTTGTCATTAACGTCCAAGATCAAATTAACCATAAAAATGTCATACGCAACGAGTTCTATTGAATTTTAACGTTCCATTATGTATGACTCAAGTGGGAGCGGAAATCGCAAAGGATTATGACACATAAAAACGTAAAAAGTGTCAAAACGTAAAACTTAACGCTGACACTATTTTAAATTGATATTAAAAGGAAGTCAGTTATATTAAGGTTTTTTTAAGAAATTGGAGCGCAAACTAAGTCGAGCGCAAGTCGAATTAAGTTTTAAAAAATCAAGAATCTAGACTGGAAAAATCTAAAAGGCCAAGTAGTTTTTTCTGCTCAAGCTGTAACTTGCTCCTTTGTGGGAAGGGAATATCAGACGAGGGATACACTTGCAAAGAAGTAACCTAGTCAACTACAAGCAAGCTACAAGAGAAGTGGATGGGATGGATGTAAAGATGTAATGCAGAGAAAAAGGCTGTTGTTGAAGAAGCAGCCGAAAAGTTGTTTACCTGTTTGTATTGTATACCTTCCCAGTAAGTCTAGTCAGGCAGTCTACACTTACAATTACAAAACAAACATTCTATGCAATATGCATTGCTGTTATGCTACTGCTATGGATGTAATACATGTAATGTAATGTAATGCCTTGCATTATGCATTCAAAGGAAGTAAAGTACGGACTGGATAGGAGCTGAGCTTGGCTCGTTTTCTCCAGTTAACAATTTTCTGTGCACAAAAGCAGTCAACTGGATCAAATCTGAGCAGTGCGTTTTGCAAGAGTTAGACTTGGCCTTTCCTTTTTTGCTCCAGTCAAATCAGCAGTTCCCTTTTTCGTCTTAAAAAAGTTCAAATTAGCCTAGACAGAGTGTCTCGTTCAGCCAATTTTTACCTAACGAACATGAATGACCCGTTTCACTAGTATAAAAAATATGTAATGATAAAATTTAATCACCCGTCAAAAATTTTAATGGTTATTAATCAAAGGACATTTAATGCACAACTTAACTAAGATTAAAAATGGTATCGCTTACTTAGTTAATTACACCCACAATTGAAAATTAAATCTAATGGAATAACTGGCGATTTAACATTTCTCAGAAAACTTTACGCACGCGGTCGGACTCAAACTGTTGCACAAGTAGCAGGAGACCAACTAAAACCGGAGAAGCAAAAACGAAACGCATGAGCAAAAAGACGGAAGAGAAATTCTTGCGGCTTGTGCTATGTTGGTACTTATATAGCCTCGTATTAGGCAAGCAAAAAGTCGACGCAAAATTTTTGGGAGAAACGCATTAGACGAAAATCTATTTCGCATATCTTCTTCGCATTGTACATAATAAGATGAGTTGAGAAGTCAACTTTTCAGGTGAATTGATAGGTATCCTGCTATATGTAAGAGGGACTGAGATAACTGTGTTTTATGCTTTATTAGGGCATATCTCTGCACTCCTCCATTCCATTTCCTAATTGCTACTAGTTGATGATCTGTAAAAAGGGGATCGCTTTTAATAAATCTCCTATATGGTTTTGAGAATTAGGAATATGCTGAGCTCTGGTAAAAACATGGAAGAACGAAATCTCTTCATAGTTGTCCTAATTCATCATATATTATAAATTTAGTAGTTAAGCTAAGATAAAAACTCAATAACTGAATAATATTTAATTTTGGGATGAAAATAGGTCAGACTCTGAACTCTCTGATACAGGTACAATGAATATTCATGATTAGTTATAAATTGACAAGTATTAAGAGTATGCTTTTGATATCTATTTAATCGCGAATATTTAAAGTTCAGCTCCTAGACTTGAAAGAACTGAAAATGATCCTTCCTGATTCCTCACAATTACATTTGCATTTGAACACTCTATCATGTAACTCGATAATCAGTGCGTTGAATTCGCAGTTTCGGAGGGTATACTCTAGTATATGCAGCCATCATTTCAAGAATTGAATCATGATTAAAATTGGCAATTTAATTATCTTCAGATTCAAATCAATATGATAAAAACATAATGATATTAAGACTTGCGTTATAAGTGCGATTTTATTGACAATTTAATTTTGTTGAAAAAACAACAACTAGATTCGTACAACTATGGAACTTCAAGTTTAGGCTTGACTACACATGCCGTGAGCATGGCCTATAAGGGAAGTCATTTATTAACTCTAGTAATAGTTTGTATGGTAGTATAATCGTAAACTGTATAGATAGGTTATTTTTTCGGAAGAAAGGCAAGCAAGTTGAATCTAAACAAAAAGCGAAATTAAAATCACTCCGACTGAAAAAAACTATCGAGCAAGCTGTGTGATTAAAGCCGCACACATTTCGAAAAATTCCATGGTGTGATGTCCTCCACCGGCATTCGCAGGATTAGGCAATACCTCTACACCTGAAAATATTTTGAATGTTTTCCTTACCACAAAGTCATGAATAAATAATATTGATAATAAACTCCTTATTATTAATTTACTTGAGCTGGAGTTTTCCTGCTCTTCGCAGCTCAAACTTTTGAAGTCAAGTAGATAACTTTTGTAGTCGACTTGATACAGCTGCAGGGACATCTTTGCTGTTTTCCCTGCAAGTGCGTTCCTTCTACGGACGCGAACGTGATACGGATTCACAATTTTCCATTCCTAGGAGAAAGTGTCAATTTTTATTAGATTCTGCCCTGTATTCAAATTCTAAATGATATATGATAAATGATAGGTTCACTCACAAAATCCAAGGATTTCATGGCTCGATACACCTCATTCATAATATCGTGAGGTTTGCTCTGTGACCGTATACCAAGATGCCACTTAGCTCTTTTGACACCACTACTTTTATGCCTATCCATGTCCTTAGGGCCGACACTACTAATTACTCGCTCCCGAAGTGCTGTAAAGAATGAAATGGAAAATAAAAATTAATCAAACGACTGACACTTGTATTTGTCTATAACTGGGTTCCAGTAAGTTTCTAAATGTCTGCTGATATGGCATGAATATTCAATTAAACTTACGAGCAATTCTTTCGGGATGAGGTCGAACAGGACTGTGAGTTCCATCAGGTGGAAACGCAGACGGAGGTGGGCTGCTGGCGACGTAAAAATCTTTTAACTCTGCTTTAGCAGCTTCATCGGCAATCCGTCGGTTATCAATGATGAGATGATAGGCAATGCCCAATTGATCATGAGGATCACCACTAAGAAGTGCGCTGTGAACCTCTTGCTCCTTCACTCCAAATTTCTGTAACGAAAATGGTTCCATGCCAGAGTTGTTTTGATTTTTTCATCGATAGCATAAGCGCGAGATTACTAAAGCTTTAATCAATGCTCTAGGATTTTAGCGTTTAACCTCGCACACTTCGTTGATTGCGTCAGGGTCAATAACAGAGGTGTCCTGATCTACAGGAGATGGGAACAAATATCCGGGAAGGTCCTTTTGGAACCAATCGTGTTTCCTTCAAGCAAATAATTGTAAAATATAATTTACGAAGCATAAGCCCTGCTTTTCAATGGAGTTAGCTTTGGTTACTGAAATTTTAAAATATGTGCTTACTTTATATCTTCGATAGTTGCCCTTTTCATGGGGTCAACTTGCAACATGTGACATAAAAGACCAACCACATTTTTGTTCAGGTAATCAGGAACGGGAAATACGCCAGCTTTACAACAATTTGTAAACAATCATGAGCATTTTACTTTAAAGTCTTCGCATAATTTAATCGCTAAATATGCTAGTTTACATTTTATTTTGCGGAAGAGTGTTGGAACATGCTCATCATCAAATGGAAGAGTTCCGCAGAGTAAGGCATACAGTATAACTCCACAGGACCAAATATCCACCTCTGGCCCAGCGTACAATTTACCGGAAATTACCTCTGGAGCAGCATAATTAGGTGACCCGCAGCTAGTTCTTAAGAAGTCACCATCCATCATCATGTTTGACAAACCTATGGGCAACATTGAATAAAAATGTTTTACAAGCAGATTCTTTAAATAAAGCATGATACAGAAGTTTTAAGAGGGGAGGCAAGATGGAGGAATCCAAAATCTTTATACCAAAAAAATATGCATTTATGTGTTAAGGAATAAGCCTCATTCGGCAACCAAAGAAAGCCATCCACGCTTCGTCATATGCGTAGCAACTACATACTCCTAACATAGTAATGATCATCAAATGTAAATTTGCTAATTTATCTAAAAAAATTGCAAATTATTCTCGGATTGCTTGCGGATTAAAAAGTATAAGGAATTTTTCAATACTACTGCCATGCGTCTAGAAAAAATAAGTTTGTCAGCAAAGTTCAAAGTAAAAATGGCAAACTGATGGTCTCTGAAGACAACCTTCTTATCGTCGAATTAACCTAGTGCAGAATAAATAAATTACTTACTACGTTTAAAAAAACATACTAATTGGATAATATGTTTGATGGTTTATTTAGCAAAATTAGATGATTTAATAGCAAATATCTAAATTTTGCTAGTTCTGCTAAAGTAAAGCATTAAAATACACTTTTTAAGTACGTCAGTTTGCTCTAAAAATTGCAAAAAA
>JAANSQ010001977.1:0-13159 GCA_036850885.1 Lepidocyrtinus dapeste | reverse complement strand
AATAAGGAACAAGTGGAAACATAATAAAGACTCCCTGTCATGGCTACTGGCTGCTTATTCAACAAAGAAATTGAAGTATGATAATGATTACGCTGTACTGTTTATCATCACTACCATAGAGACGCTATTATTATCTCGTATTATTATGTTGACATTGACACAAGTAATTTTTGCGTTGGCTTTTTTCTACTCGAATCTTCAATGGTTATGAGTGAAAAGAAAATACAGCTTTCTTTTTGTTGTGATCACGCAAGTGTGTATTCATATTCATTTCACTTGCTTCTTATGAGTAGAAGACTCGTGTCATTGCAGTTTCTGGTAAATGTTTAATTTTAACATCTCACAATTCACTCCCCCGGATTACCTTCTCCAATATTAACGTACGTTGTACGCGTAGACTCAGTCACTTCCGAGTTGATTTGGAATTTATGCTGACATGTAATTCTTAAATTTGCAGTGAAGTGACGAGTCTACAATGCAAAAAAATAATAAGTTAGCTCCGTAGCAGCTCAAGTGCAATCAACGACGAATGTTCACAAATCAACAGTTTACGTCTTTCTAAATTTGAATGGATAAAGTTTTTGTTACTTTTCAAGAAGAATGAATCTTTTCTCTTCTTTCACCATTCCTGATGATGATTAAACATTGCATGGGGGGAGTACACACAACAATATCATTTTCATTACGGGCAAATGTACAAAGTAAATTCTTACTGGCAGACATACGTCTAAGGTTTTACGTTGGACAATATAACAATGGAAAATTGTTATAAAGCATTTTTCACCGATAATACCGCAACGGTGATGATGAATGCGAAATAATCAATAACTGCTGATTAGTTTCGGCTTCTCTGTCGCTTCTTTCAGGATTGATAGATTTGCAGTATCATTCATACCTCCATTTTACTCATGACTTCTGCTTATGACATGTGAAAGATAGAAGAAGAGGATTTTTAGCTTAAAAAAGTTTATAATGTTTAGGCTGGTAATAGGTTGCTATTAAAATTGGTTAAGCATTTCATAAATTAAATTTGACTACCAGAAAATTGGGAAAGCGCAGTAAATGATGTGCTAACCTGCTTATTAAGCTATTTTCTTGGTTAAAACAGGTAGCAAAGTAGAATTTCGTGAGTACTTAAACCCATTAGAGAACATCGATTAGTGTAAATGTAAAATATGACTTGGGTCTATGCTTATGACTTTAGAATCTACTTCGTGAAGTTGACCAGCCAGGAATTGGAAATGCATTTTAATGACTGGACTACAACAAGTTTTTAATAGGTAAAACGTGCACAAGAAACAAGAAGCTACTAAGGGACAACTCAGACGGAACAAGTTATGGATTTGGGTATTTAACTCAAGTATTACTATGATTACAATCATGTTTCAATATCCTGGTGCTACTGTACCCACCAAACAAATTTCGTTTGGGTAATGGGTAGTAAGCTCGGCTCCAGCCAAGCGGTCACTTGTTACCATTTCACATTTTCACTATTTGTACCTCAGATGGTTTTTAAACGCTATGGTAATGAATCAAGTGCATATAAAACTTTCGTTATCTGCACTTATCTGTACATGAATGAGTTTTTAGGAGCTCCTTTGAAATATTATTATGTTCCGTTGAGATTTTTTTAACCTTCTTGTGATTTGCACGACTTACCCTCGCATCATTATGATCACCTCATCGTCGTAAGTCAACCAGGTTGTTAATCTTGGTTTCATTATCTTATCTCTGCTAGTTAATCATACATGCACGTACAAACATTCTTACAACGCTTAAAAATGTGTGGCGGCGAGCATCGCACTGAAGAAACTTTTTTGTAGAAAGCGTCGGTGCGGTAAGAGTTTCATCTAAAAACTAGCTTCTTCCTTGAGAGTGTGTTAAACGAATAATAATAATAATTGCGTTCGGTATCTGGAGAGTAATCTTCCCTGCCTGATTACTGTTTTGTCCACTGCTTACCTAAACACAATACGGACTAAATAAACTACTTTGATTCACCGGCTTTTTACATTTTAGAATGTGATGCGGTGTAAATGAAGTAAGGCATGAATCATGGTTCACACAGAATAAAGGAACGCTAAGGAACTCCTAAGAGCTATTTATAGCAGATGAATACTTCATAATAATCTAAATAGATGTTTCACGCAGCAACTTTAAATTACCTTTTTAGTCTAAGATATGACAAGATATGTCGTCTTTTATAAGCCAATAACTTTTCAAAGATTCAAAGATTGTTTATCGCCCTGTCTTCCCTCAGATCATTTGACTGGAGCTGATAATTATCGGCTTGAAAACCATTGAGTCTTTAAACTACATACTTGCACCGGTACCGTGAATTGCACCTGTAAACCTGTATACTGGATAGAATGTTAAACTGTTTTAGATTTTACTGATTATCTTTAATAAGCTGTCTTGTTCAAGTCTGAATGAAATATTTCAGTGTTTAATCCATATCTTAAAAGAGATGCGAGTAATGCTAATGATGCAATTATGAAAGATTATCCATGCATTACCTAGCTCATAAATACTTACGCACATTAGATTACTTATTTATGATTTCTGCCAGGATTGTATTCATAGTACCTTATTCCCTGATTCCAAGGAATCTTTTAGCATTTCGAGAACATATAAGCCGCTCTTTTAATCAATGGTGAGTGCACGAATTCCATTTTAGCAGGTAGCGATAGCATGAACTCAATGATTATATACATAATTTACATCGGAGAATCAAGATTCATGGTTTGTGTGTTATGTAAGTATAGCCAGTAGTTTTCGGTACTGTTGCCTTCTTAATATAAAACTCTAACATGAACATCGTATTTATAAGTTTTTTAAAGGATACAATGTGTCATGGAATAAAACGAAGAAAACAGAAGTCGCCAGCAACTTCTATTCAAATTAAGGAAATTATTTACTGTCAACCACAAAACCAAATTGGGGGTGTCGATGACATGACGTCCTTCTCTATTTACATCACACCAACCATGACAGACCCTAGTATGGAAATCACTGACATTCATCTTCAATTTTCACTCAAGATTGTAGGACAGGCGTACCCGACGCGTTTAAAATTCCAGGCAAGAGGCTGAACAGAACTCCATCCAAAATTACGTCTTGAATCTTGTGAAAATGGTTTTACTCCGCTTCTGTATCTGTATGCCATTTTGTGACCTGTGGAAATAGACAGATACTGCGAAAATGTTACACACATTCCCTGCTAGACTCTGACTCACATGCAGTTTTATTGAAAATCTACATAATTCATTCTTCAGTGTGTAAGCGTGATGCGCAAGGGGTGATCTTGAATTCAATGTAAAAAACTGAAATAGGACAGGAACATCCATAATTTAAATCTGTAGATGAAGGTTCTGGATGTGGTTCTTATGAACACTATTGTTTTGGATTCACAAATTTTCGTTGATAGATACGTGCAATATGTATAACTTATCTCAGCAGTGTGAGATATTAATAAAATAACTCTCGCATCTCCAACCAAGGAACATATTATTAGCTTTCCATCATCGCATTATTATTACATTCCTGAGGTAGGTCTGAAGTAAGGTAGATAGACTGAGACTGGCACACGGCAAACAATCGGAAATCTCCCATTTATCTTCTGACTTAATGCCCTTTTGAACTCTTTCTCTCCTCCTCTTAGCATAATTTCTGAATAGAAAGAAGAATATCCAACCAGATAATGTTTCAATTCAACTGTGAATGCATAAACCTAGTATTTATATCAAATATAAATTTTCTTTTTGTGAAAAATGCCAGGCAATAAAATGCGTTGGTAAAAGTAGGTGAGACGGATAAAAGGATAAGGGGAAATTCACCACCAGCATCATCCATATCATTCCAAATTTCCAAGGTGCTTCGTGTGTGTATGTCGTCTCCAGCAAAGAGGAAAAGTCCAGTCAACCGTAAAATAAATCGTAAGAGAGGTTAAGTCAAGCGCTAAATATGCAGAAAATGCATATGATTATGGTACATTATCTAAAGAAATTTCTGATACGGAGTTTTTTTTAAGGTTTTTGCTCGCACATCATATACCAAGCTTCCTTCTTGTGGATTTTACTCGCTCTCAGTGTGAAGTTATAAAGTAGACCACCCTGGAAAAACCACACACCTGTGCTACTCTCCCAATCTTCTAATTCACACACAACCCTTTTCTTAGAAGATCAGAGCGGAATCGAAACAGAAAATGAAAAAGAGTGGGTGAATGAATGAATCGATGTTGGTTTTTGTTATATTGATTGTATGTGAGCGACTGAAGCTATGATATAATACGATGAAAGGCTTTACCTCAACATACATTGTTGAAAGAAAACGTTTTATTCACGTTTCAACGAACAAAGCCATTTCCTTACGTAATGATGTAATAATGGGGAGTTTTTATTGAAAAAATCAACGCCTTTTCAAAACCGAAAACACAAAGAAATTTTCATACAATTTTGTTGAAACGCTTATTCCATTGTTATACGTTGGAATGTGTATTTTGTGTGAGAATCTTCTCATGGAAAGCTTTGCATAAATGAAATATTCTGAATTGATTGAAGGGAGTAGATATTATTTCTCACATTTCTTCATCAGTTCCAACCTCCCAGCATACCAACTTATAGTTCAGAAAATTAATTTATAGATTTTTGCAGAAATTATTAATTATTTCTCTGGCAACCATATCATTTCTGAAGCTAACGATAGAGAACACTCTGTTACATAGTTACATTGTCTACAAAAAATTTATACTTGGTTTGAATCAAATATGTGGAAATAACATAGTGAAGGAGAGAATCATCTACAATTTGGGATTATAACACTGGATTTTTAAAATTCACGTGGAATAAAAACCTAATAAAAGACACACTAGGCAAAAACATTGCATGTATGTACATCTTTCTCCATTGGCCCGTCAGTAAATCATGATTTAACATGAATAATGAATTTAAATTTTTACAACAAACTTTTTCATTTATGGAAACTTGTCGCTTTTGGTCTCGTGATTTAAACTCGTTGGTGGTATTAAGATGAACTGGTGGCGATGATGTAAACTCCACAGGCTAGTACATGGTACAAAAAAAAACAAAGTGTTTTACGGCAATGTTTAAAAATGTTTGAAAAATTCCAAAAATAACTTTACGATGAGACCTCCAAAAAACATTCAACATGTAAGAATTTCTTGGAGTGAAACAATTTATCGGCTTTTGCTTATCTAAATTCTTTCTCCGTCACCTTCACTCTGACTTCTTAATATAGAAGAACAAGATTAGATTAAAATGAAAAACAGCTATTTCCACAAAAAAATCTGATATTTTACATAAATACATTTGGTATTTAACATTAGACAGAGGTGTAGTAAAATATTAGACATGCATTTAAACAGGAGGCCGCAAGGTGTATCAAACAATAATGAGTGGCAAAGGTAAACGCACATCATCATTAAAAACGAGTATTGCACATGCCCGAGAAAAAAAATTAAAACTTAATGAAAACAAGCCACTCACTCAAGTAAAACTTAAGATAATTCCTTACTGATCATTATAAGCAGAAAAAGTTGAATGGTCTTTTAAAAAAAATTTTGTCTGAACGAAAAACGTAAGGTTTAAAGACAAACGTGTGTACTGTAAATGCCTATCATAATCACGAAAAATAAGAATGGGAATTAGTGCCTATAATACCTTAAGCGATACTAAAAGGATGCACTCAAGATTAAAGTTTTTCATGAAAAAATCGTTATGTGGGCTTGAATCGTCTGGTAATTATCACTTTTGCCTCCCAAACACCAACAACGAGGCTCACGTCTGCTGACCTTATCGAATTTGAACACGAGCTTATTTTCCGTCTGTCTACGATTTCATCTGTTTTATAAAGGTATTTAGAATTCTTAATATTTTGAATATGCAAATGTCCTGAAAAGCTCATCATCAGTTTAGCTGAGTTTTAATCTAATAATTTTTAAAGAGCCAAGTTATACCTAATACGATTTTAAGGAATTTTCGCTGTAAATACACCATATAGCAGGTCTGAATTGAGGATCACGACATGAAATATGCTTAAAGCAACCTTTTTAAAAGCTGTCTTGAAAGAGCAAAGAAAAGTGTAAACTGCTTCTGGGCCAGACTTTTAAAATCTTCCGTGAAATATTGTGGTTTATGGATAACTGAGAGAAAATGCTGAACACATTTCAGACACTAATTTCGTATAAAAAAGTGGCTCTGATTTTTTACAAGGTATGAACTATGTATAAAAAAAAATTCAAACTGCCCGCACACTTTTTTCTGGTATGAGTTTCGTGTACAAGAGGTAAAAGAAAATTTTGACTTGTGCCTGTCACGTGCAAGGAAGAAATTAACTGATTTTTGGGTTGTACTCTACCTTGTAATAAGCTCTCATCTTTGCTGATGGCCAACTCGAAAGTTAAGAAAGCAGTGTTCGGTGAGTTTAATACCCTGTTTTAAAGTATCCATTCATTTCATCTTGTCACGAAGTTGACAGGTGCTGCTGGAAGGGAGAATCGTTTGAATGAAGCACAGAAAGTATTCTCTCTTTGAAAATAAATCTTTAATACCTGCAAGGGTATGAGCTTTTTTTTAAATATGTAGATAAATTTAAACGATGACAATAACTGAAGTATTGAAATTTGAAAATAAATACAAAGAATTAGAAAATTAAAAATCAATAATAATCATACTTTAAAATATGTATGAATACCACTATATAAGCATGCTTTGGGAAGCACTCCACAAGATTCAGATTAAGCATTTAAAACTGGGATTTCATTAAAATGTCAAGGTCCCTTCCCATTACGGACATATTGGGATAGGCCCTTGCACCGCATGAAATTGGTACGTTACACGTGCATTCAGTTCACCTTATATTTCACTCATCATCACTTCCATATATAAACCTTTGCTCTGATGCAATGCTCATGAATAACAATAAAAAATCAAAATGTCCTACCAAATATACTCACATTTCCTTTTTCTCCCGTACCGATACCTTTTACGTCAAGGTATTTGTTTACATGCAGCAGTTTCGCTTTTGTGTCATTTGGAATGAAAATTACACTGATCCAAATCCATTCACGTTCCATCAAAGAAACAGATACATGGAGTGGGGAACCCTATTCGTTCTGAGTCATAAGATTTCTAAAAATGGTAAAGGTGACTCATGGAGACTTCATTCTATTCTCTCTACGCATTTTCACTTTAACGATTTAGGTATCTCTGCGTTTATACTTTTTCGTGAGACGAGAGTAAATTCAATGACTTGAATCTTTTTTGCCTTCAACGTATACTCTTTCATGATTTCTCAATGAATTTTTAGAAAATAATGCTGTATCTTAAATGGCAAGTCGTAGTAATAAAATCAAATAAGGTGATAATTAGTGAAATAAAACACATTAATTATTTTTGACGAATATAGTAAGGTCTACATAGGTGTCATGAAATTCGTCAAAGGTGTGACATGTTTGTCATTATAGTAATTTTTTCTTTTGAAAGTTGTACAATTAAATTGGTGGTATTAACAATTCTCTTAGAACGTTTCCAAGTTATTTCGTACTTCAAGTTACTCCTTCCGTTTGTTCGTGTTTTTTACTGGTCTCTGCTTAGTATTTCATTTCCTCCTAAGTAAATTTACTCGTTGAAAGAATGGCACGTGCAAGATATGCTTCTAGATAGATGTTACTTTCACATTATTCCATTTCCTCATACATTTTAGCGGAGAATGTTCAACCAAAATCCGTTATATTGTCTATTCCTCTATTTTTCTCATTTACTCAACTGAGCAAAAAGCATGTTACATGTCGCAATGGGTTGAACTTTTTATTCCTTTTTTTGAAAGGTAGGTGTCCAAAGAATCTTTGAAAGGAAGTTAGAGGCTCCATATAAGGCATCCTTCAAGTGGCGTATCTTTTCAGGCTTAACTCAATATGAAATGTAGATACCTTCTTAGCCTAATACTTTTCATGAATAACGAAACGCCTCCTCTCCTCTCATATTTTAGAATGGGAAGATCCATGAACTGAATTTGAATTATCCACCCTCACCAGTAATGCTAACGACATTTGAAAGTCGGAATGGTTAGACAAATCCATTCATTTTCTTGAGCTCCTCATACATCGTCCTCATCCTTCCTTTAAGTATAATACTACTGTTATTTATTTTCATTTACTCCGCTCGTGTTTACTTTGTCCAATGTAATACAAAAAGATAGGCTTGATGTGGCTTTCATTTTTTAAAAATCCTCAAAAGCCGTTTCACTTTTTGACAATGAGTGTTCCATTCTAAGCAGTGTCTCACTATAGTTCGGAATTTATTTGAATGCGATACACTAAAGTCCACAAGTCCAAACCAAGGTATACATCCAAGGATGTATTTTCTCAAATAAAAACAAATAGAACGTTAAATGATACGTTCTTAGTTTCCTTATAAAGGCATCTGTCGCAAAAAAATCTTCCTTGTGGAGTTAATACATCTTGAAACTTCATAATTGACTTGGTTTCTCCCTAATCTTCTTAAAAGTCATCGTAATGATCCTAAACGAAAATCATCAATGCCCTATATTTAAGTCCCATAAAATAGCATAAGCAAGAAAATTTTTTTGCTCCCTATCATCATTCTCGTGTGTTCTTAAAAGGCTCATGACCTGTACATCATTCTTTCTTGTATGGAATAAAAAAGGGGGTTCGTACATGTTCAAAGATTCCTTTTATGGCACAAGCCCGTACGCACCAACGGGTAAAATGTATAAATAAAAGAAGTGTCTATTCAAATGAAAATGAAAGCTGGTTTTAGATCAATGATAATACAAAAAGTACGTTATAAAGCGTAGATATTGCTAAATAGGTGTACTATATGGTTATATAAAATTAATAAGGATTATAAACTAATAAGTTCCCTCTGTACTTTTCCTCCAATTTAGAACGCGCAAACAAACACATCATTGAAAAAATGTGACTTGTTGTTTAAAAAATGAAAATCTATGGTCCACATTTTAATTTGATTGGATTGAGAACGATGAACTGATAGATGTATTACACGTACTTAAACAATTCGTAGAAATATTTTTTTGGTTCAAATGAGAATAATGTTTGATTGAAGAAGTGGCCTAAAAAATTAATTGGTAATACTTTGTGGTGTGACTGTTCCATTTTGAATTTTTAATTGAAAATTTAGCTAGTGCGATAAATCTTGTGCACAAGCAAGTAATTCACCTTCACTTGACTAAAGGAGTATACAATGAAATCCATAAAAATGAATAGAGTATAAGCGAAGGTCCTCCTATCTAAATTGTCATTAGAATGAGCTGACACAGACAATATATTTGGCTATTTACGCAAACTGTCAACAATATTTCATGTCAGTTGAAAAGAAATGGCATTCCATCTAAGTGTGAAATGACTTGATAAATAGCATAGATAAGCGCACGGATCAAAATACTTATTATATTATGCAAATAAATGCAAGTGACACGAATTTGACTATGAAATTTCAAGAATATTTTCTTTTACTCCATACTCAGCCAATAAACAGCCATCCCATAGGCCATTCAGTGGCTTACACATGTTCCCTTGTATAATGGTAAAGTAAATGAGGATAATGTTGCGAAAAAAAACTAGATAGCACAATACAATGTGGTTTAAGTGGGATGAAAGGGAGATTACCTGCCAGTCTGCCTTGTCTACTATTCATTGTTGTATATGTTGGGCAATATGAATAATATTATAAAATTCAGAGATTCATACTTGCATACAATGATTTGGGAGGTAGTGCTAGCGGATTTCTGCACAGCATATTCTTTAACTACAGATAGTCTTGTAGGTACGAAGGAATGCTACGTTGAGTTAAGTTGACGATTTCTTCTTTCTCTCTCTGATTGAATAGTATGGCCTCGCCTCATCCCTCTGAGAAGATTAGAAATGACCAATCGGACGAAAGATGTGTTATACTTGCTGAACTCAGACTCAAAGAATTACACTATCTCTATAGACGTTTGTGCAATGTTGAAAAGAAAAAAAAATGGATTCAAATTGTAGTGTCGACATGAAGATGAAGGTTCTGAGATTTTCTTTAGAATGTCCATTTGTTTTTAAAAGTTTGCATTGATTTAATGAGAAAGCATTTATGCAAATGTTAAACTTAATGGAGGGTTATCGTAATCACTGAAGGTTGTAAATCTTTCATTAGCAGAAGATATACAGCGGGGAATAAATGACGATTTATGGGCAAATGCAACCGAGCGTACTCAAAATCTACATGTTCTTCAGTTATATCTTTCGAAGGGAATAGAAATGACAAGTATTGATAGGTACCCATTAATTACACATCTCCTGTTTTCAAGAAGGGATTATAATTGTAATTATTAGGTAGTATCTACCAACAGCACTTGCTATTAACAATATTTATAGTCAATTAACTTTTAATTTCACATTAAAACCTTTCATCGTGAAATGGTGATGATGCCTATAATAGGAAACAAAGGGTTTTATGATTTTAATACCAGTTCATAATAATTACATATTTTCAAGGCATGAAATCATCCGTGAAGTGAACTTAATACTAGTTTTGGAGTTCACCTTTTCCTTACGACGAATTGAAATTTACACTCTGGGCTTTTCCACTGAATGTTTTTAACCAAAAAGGATCAGTTTACGTATACAGTAGCTCAGAAAATAATTACTATAATTAGTAAAATTAAGGCACACTTTTTCACTCTTGAACATGTTGAACTTTTCTTTTAAACTTTCATCTTACATTGATTACAAGTTTACCATCTAGAATCTCTAGAAAATGAAATGAAAAAACTTTGAATAGTCATCACAGCTCGGGTCAAATTACTCGACTTGATTCTGTGAAAAACCGAAGCTCATTTTTATGATCAGAAGCCATTTTGGCATTAAACTTGAATTAATGAAAGTAATTATAAAATATTCTGACATAAATCTGCACCAAAATATAAGTTTGAAAGAGGCATTAATTATTCTTTGTGTAATGCATGATATATTTGTAAGGCTTCCTTCTCCGGGAGCTTTGTTCTTCCATTTATGTCAATTCATTTAAAATTCCTCGAATGCACAGCTTTTTCCAGTGGAAAACTTTTGATTCCGTCCAATTATGCAGTTGAGAATCTAGTTTATCCTGTTTTAACTCACATTTTTGGTTTGGAATGGGATCATAATCGAAACAATGCATTATTTCTTCCGCCCACGTATCATCCGAAGAAGGTAAATCTGGTAAAAATTTTATTCAAATCGTATTCCAAATCCGTAAATGTCTGGCGTATATGCGACATATTAATTCTCCATTGTTGCTGCAATTTAGACTACGAAGCACATTTGAATCAAGTGTGTTTGGGCATATTCAAACGTGATATCGTCAAACGTGGCTCGAGCATTAAAATTAAATTAATTGGAGCAGTGAAATGCAGACTGCAAGAGTAATAAATAAAGGTGCAAGCCTAGTTTGCATTAAATCCTACCTCGATTCCAATTTATTATTGAGGTCTGTTAAAAGGCAGGGTTTTTGACGCAACAATTTATTAGTGACCTAAGGAAATAAAAATGATGGCGGTGGTAATGAGTTGGATCATCATCGTATATCAGCACAAGCCAAACTAGACTATCGAAAGGTGTTTCAGGAAACTCGAGAGGTTTTCATCGAAGCTGTAAAATGTATATAAATTAATGAGCTTCCATGCATTTGAAGCAAGTCACAAGTGAAATCTTGCTCGTCTGTTTTTTTACGATTAATGTGTTTACTATGTACGCTTCAATACATACATAACTGTTGTGTAAGTATATTTATGAGAGCCTTCTGGCATTATATAAAGTTTCCATCAAATTATCCAATATTCATCACCACCTTTTTGTGCCCACGCGTCACCTCACCTTGTATCATGTACACTCTGTTCACCTGTTTCGATCGCTTGATGCTTCTCTCGTTTTTTCTTTCGATGATACACTTTTAATTCTAGGTAGTCTGCAAACTCAATTTATGTTTCATCCTGTTCGACTTTGGATGGATTTATTTCTCTTTTGGGATGTGCCTCATGTTCTTGGTTTAAAAACCAGGTGCAATAATTTTCCTTTGACCTTCAATCCAATAGATCAATGAGTTTAAGTACGAGCTTGTTGTAAATTCTTTCCCTTTGTTTTTCTCCAACATGCCCCTACAACGTCTCTAACATGCACAAAATTTTCCTCAATGGAATAAAATCACTGGGGAGAGCTATTATTTAAATTAAATGAATCCTTCGAAATGCATCGCTTGTTTGATCAGTTTACAAGATCTACACTACCCACCTCTTTCTACACGAGAGTGTTCCAAGATTATGCTACCTATATAACTTAAAGCTACTTGGCTATTTCGAAAAAAGAAGCAAAATCGTATCCGTCAAAAACCACACATACTGAAAAATGGTAGCACGATTGACCTAAGGTGTATGTGAAACAGTATAAATTATACTTGGGGTCAAAAGTCAACGAAAGATTGTAAATCCATGTAGTATGTGCAAACACACAACTAATAATTTTGAACAATTTTTATTTTAAAAAATTCTTTCTCAATTGTTTGTTTCTGTATTTCAGCAAAATTATCGATTGTGGAAATCTAAAAAATGGATGTATTTATTGTTTAAGGATCATGCCCATTTTTACCTGAAACCTTTTTGCAGCGTACGTTATTCTTCTTGGGACTCACGTGTAGAAATTAGATGGAAACTCTGATAACCACCGTTTTTGCTCATTTTTAAAATGAAGGCTTTCTCTTCAATGTATGTACTTATTGACGACAGCTATGGGCAAATTAGATGGGATCCCGCCTTACAAGTGATAACAAAGTAAATACGGGGGCATTCAACGTGGCAGGCAGGTACCTCTGCACTTTAAAATTTAAATGTAAAACACAAAATACTTATCATTTCCTTCTTAAAAATCTATTTAGAAAGATTTTTTATACAAGATTTTATGGTAATAGGAGCACAAACTTCAAATCATAAATGCCCATCATCATGTTCAACAATATATATTTTTTATGCAAATTGCTAGTATTTGAAGAAAAATTAAGTAGGCTGAAAGAGATAATTTGATATTGAAACGGAAGGGTTTTCATTGTTGTTGTATAATTTAAAATGCAGCATGATTACCTCGGGCCGGGCA
>JAANSQ010001976.1:0-13161 GCA_036850885.1 Lepidocyrtinus dapeste | reverse complement strand
AACCTGTACTGGAATTCCCAGAAGTAAAGAATGAGTTTAGGAGTATTTTGTCAAAACATACACCTACCATGTCATATTGTTTATTATGTCACGTGTACTGACTATCACTATAAATATTCTAAATATTCTATACTCTTACGAAATATTTATATAAATCGATAAAACCTTTGTATGTCTAAATGTTTAAATAAACACGTATTCATATTCTAGACCGTGTTTAACATTTAAAAACTACTTTATTCTGCTATTCATCAACAAGTCATGGTATTACTCCAATCATAATCATGAAGCAGAAATAGTATTGAAACGTTCCTAATTTGGGCGGTATGTGAACGGATTGATTGACTAACTGTCCACTTTTCAGCAGGTGCGCATTTATGAAGTTTTCAGAGCGGAATTAAATTGAATAGGTAGTATTGTAATATTCATATTTTTCATCCTCTGGGTGATAATCCTAGTGTCATGCCGGGATTGCATTTTTTTACGGTTATGAACATGAACTGTCGAAATTTAGGAATGAATGGAGTCTTTAAGAGGTGCCTAAGAAGCAATAGCAATATTCATTTTCATGCTGTTCCCATCACTAGGATTAGGATTGTTTTCCTCACAAAAGGGAAATAAAGAAGAGCTCCTGTAACTCCTGGAATTCCTGGAAGACGAGGCCGTTTGACAAGGAAATCCGGAGAGCTTCCCTTTTTTCACTACATTCCATTATATTCTGAGGGTGATTATGAATATGATGAAAATGATGATGGTATGCTATGATGTGAATGACATGAGAATAGCAGCAAAACACAAAAAAAAAGTTTTCTCCAGTGAAAAGAAACCAACGAAAGGGAAAGCTTATTGATACAATGAACGTAGAAGTAGGTAACACCAATATTCTGGTTGGTTCTGGAGAAAGAAAAAAGTTTGCTCTGTAAGTTTTGCTTTACTTTCTTTTTCTTTAAAGGAAGGCTACGGAATGTCAAGCCAAGCACTTGGTTTTTTATGTGATGAGAAGAAAGGACAAAGGACAATGACACGGTAGCAATGGATGAAATGAAGCGAAACTCGTTAATAATTTTCCAGATATTGCTAATTCAAATTTTTTAGAAAAAAACTTCTAGATTGGACTCATTTGTTATTGAAATTACGAGAAAGAAAGTTAGGAAACAACAATTAGACTTACAGCGGAGGTTTTTCGGTCAAAATGAAGATACTAAAAAAGGGGAAACTTGAGACTTGGAACAAAAATTACATCTCTTGTGAATCATGTCGTGTAAAGGACTCCAACCGTTTTTGTTTTCATCGGTTTTACTTTGGTTGCATCATCACTCGCTTAAGTTCATATTGCTTATCGTACGGGTTCAAAATAATGAAGAACAGGTTGGTTTTGAGATCAACCTGATGACTTCATTGACTTCAAGGGACAATCACAATCGCAAACTACAAAAAAGTTCATAGACTTTTTCACCTGAGTTTTTCAAACTCTAGAATATTCCTGGAAAAGTTATTCTAATTGGAGTTTTGTTTGTAAACATCCTGACGTTAGAGGTGATAGGGAGGAGGACAAAGACCTATGGCTGAAGTATAAATAGTTAATGAAGGATTTTCAAAGTCTTTGTTCGTATGTTGTTTTTCCCATCACAGCATGATGTTGATCCTCTTGCCTAGACCAACTGCGGTTTTCATTTTGGACTGACCAAAACAAAATACCTACACGTGCCTACCCACTAAAGTACTAACTGGAACAGTTGAGGACCCTTAAAGGTTTAAATTGGGTGGATAAATGGCCAAACTCACTTTACAATTGATGATTCAAGATAGACTCAGCTGAGACAAACGGATTGTGATTGTACAGAAACACGTGCATGGTTCCCCCACATTCACGTTTCTTGACGGTTACGTATATAGTTCGATTCCACAAGAATATATTTATAAGACAAGAGGTTCGTTGAATTCTTTGAAGTGTATGAATGATCTTGGGCGGTATTTACTTGGTAGGCATGAAAGAAAAATTGCGTAGCTTTTAGACGAAATATAAGTACTTCGCTTTTTCCTTTAGTTTCGTTCGGGGAAAGGAAATAGATTAAAAATGAGATTGAGAGTGGATGGCATTCTATGTAAATTGCGAGTTCCAAGTAGGTTATCGAATCTCCAAATATGCGATCTTATTTTGGAGGAATTGGAGCAGAGCAACATTTTTTTTTACAAATAAACTACACAACGGTTTATTTGAAGAAAGGGATATATGGTCATATTTTGAATGGAGACCAGAAGGAAGTAAGGCATTTCCTCCAAAGCCAAAGGTTATTGGAATTCGGCTGTAGTATACTCCGTTCTATTCACACTTTCATGCGTGACATTCATAAAAAAACTTGTTCCTTTCAATATCACTTCATTCTTTACGAAATGGGGCGATGCGTAATTTCACGAGTGCGAATCAAGCGAAAAATATTTATGAAAAAAATGAAGACTATTATCTACCCATTGAATTAGGCTTCGCATTCAGCGGTGGGGCAAAAGGGTCGAGATCGTGTAAGACTACGTGGTATTTATGTATTTACGTGCGTCATGACTCTTAAGTCGTAATTGTGATTTTGATGAATGATGATGCCTCCCTTCCAGGATACGATTGGTAATGCTGCGTTCCATCTCTAAACAAATCAATATATCAAAAGGCCATTCCCTTGTTAGATCCATTCATTCTACACATTTTCAATATTTTCAATGCACCACATCAGGAAATCAAACTTGGTCACGGAATATATAATGAATTATTTGATTAAAAAATTTAGTCAGAAATTAAATATATCGTGAGGAGAGTTCATTCTTAACATAATATTTATTTTTTCCTGATTGTAATTATACTTCAGTCATGAAGTTACGTAAGTGATTATGCTTACATTCTTAAATTTTTTCGTAAATGATTTTGCTAATTTTTCTCAAAAATCAGAAAGACATGCAGACTTATGCTGTATGCAGTTTCAGTTTACGCAAGCACGGTTGCGGTTACACCCATTTACCTTTCTACGAAATCCTTCACGACTTTTGAGACAGATTGTGAGTGTTATATATAACTCTCCTTTTTTTAATTAAGTGGAATGATTTTGCAGAAGTGACAATTTACCTTAGAAGTCTGAACTTGAAATCGCTTAAAATTTGGATCGCTTTTGAAAAATGTTCCGTAATTAGCGGAAAACTAGACTACAGTTTACTTAGACGCTAAAACTGGAATATTTTTGAAATTTTGGATTCCTTATGAAAGTAGGTATGACAAAAGTGTACCGATAATAACAATTGAATTCTGCTCTCGGTCTCTGGACTATGGAAAGTGATTCAATTTGTAATTGTTGATGATAGTTCAATTGAAAAAACCAAGTATTCCTGTTCACATACTTTATTCATCAATCCGACCTGTCTTATCACATAAGTTATTTTTAAATAGGAAAAGGGCAGTGACAAGACATAATTTAGGTAGGGGTAACTCGTAGCTAATTAATACTGGGTCACATAATGAAGGTATATAAGGTAGCAAAGTATAAAAATAGGAGTTTTCTTTGCACTTAAAAGTACACAATTTTTTAATTTGTTAATTTAACTAGCTAATTTAATAGTGAGCGAGGGCTCCTCCGTAAGCGAGACCGCCATAAGCGGGGGCGACAGCCTTGGCAACTCCGACTCCGGCAAGTCCAGCGTATCCGACAGCTGGGTAAGCTCCATAAGCTCCAACGGCAACTGGAGCAGCAACGGCCTTAGCTACTGGGGCTATACGAGAATATAAATTATTATTATTCTGGAAATTACAACATGGATATTTATTAATCCTCCATTTGATTTTTCACATACCGGCAAGTCCTCCGTAAGCGAGTCCTCCGTAGGCAACTGGGGCAGCGACTCCAACTCCAGCGTAGGCAGGGGCGATGGCCTTAGCCACAGGGGCTACTCCAGCGTATCCGACANCAACTCCAGCGTAGGCAGGGGCGATGGCCTTAGCCACAGGGGCTACTCCGGCGTATCCGACAGCTGGGTAGGCGCCATAAGCGGCAACTGGAGCGATCGCCTTGGCGACAGGGGCTAAAAGATCAGATTATTTCCTGCATTAAAGCTGTGTCTTGCTTTGGAATGATCGTGAGAAAAATGAATTGCTAAATACCGGCATAAGCGTGAGCGAGTCCTCCGTAGGCTACAGCGGGGGCAGCGGCAACCTGGTATGGCAAGCCATACTAATCGTTAGAAAGAATAACAGAACACAATGGTACAAAATGAAATGACTCTTGTCGAAATTGTTTAAAAAGGTCAGAACTGGCAGGAATATCAAAAATATTTTTTAGATCTTCAGGAACAGGAAAGATTGAAGGAAATGGTTTGTACAAGTGTAGAGGAATTTATAAATTCCTATACACTTGCATTAGTGGTTTCGGTAAAATCTGGAGACCACAGTTTCGACATGGTTATTTTCAAATATTTTTTTTAATTTACCACTCCTCCGTGGGCATAACCAAGAGGGGCAGCTGCGTAAGCAGCGGGAGCCACTACTCCAGCGGAAGCGGCGGCGATAACGGCAGCGAAAACGGCAACAGCGGCCTGGAAAAAAATTTCAAAAATTATTAATATTTCCTCGGAGGAGCGTAGACACTTAAAAACTTTTATTTCCTTACGGAGTTCATGATGATTTTTTGGATGTGAGTTAAAACTCTAAAAATTTGCAATGATTTTTCTTTGATGTAGTCAAAGTTGAGTTTGCAAGTTGAATGTAACTTGACCACTGTGTTGGCACTGCTTTTTATACTCTGGAAAGCTACTGAGACTCTAGATGGGACACCACCCTCCCTCCATTTATTAGTGAATGACTCAATAACCAATATAATTCAAGTGTGTTGGAGGCAAGTAAACCAGTGCACTTTTTTGCAGAGGATCACACTCGAGAGGATCCTGCTACAGTTCTTATTGTTCAACCATGCCTCTTTCAACACGAGAGTCTTTTCAGTGATTCCAATTTGAACGAAGCACGTGTAAAAAATTCCACTGAAGAAGGTACCGTGTCTCTAGCTGAATGGAGTAAACAGAATAAGCACATCACCTCCTATAGAAATAGCATGGCTTTTGTCTAAAAGGAAAAAAAATTCAGGGTCCTTATGCTAAGACGCTGGCGCTTATTGTTTGCCTATCCAAGGGAACAGACGTCACAACTGAATTTTCAGGATTTTGATGAGGCAACCAAACCAGAGCATATTACATTGGCATTATTCACAATTAGTCATTATAGTTTCGAGTGAAATCGATACGATTAATTTGGTGTTTGTGTTGGTCTCACTAATCCATATTTTTTTAGTGTCTATCCCTCCTCCCAAAAGTTTCTAGACTCTATGGTCTCGTAATTAGGAGCAAAAGGAGTGTAATCTAGAAAACTAGGGTTTGTCAATCTGCTTCTCTCTTAGTGCCGAGGTGGCCAGGCCTGTTAACCTGACCAGAAAAAAAATGATTGTACATTGATCTCTACTTATTTAGGTGCTCATCATCACATATCACATCACACAGCTCCAAAATGTCGTCATTAATAACTCCAACTGCATCAAAGAGAATATATAAGGGAGTGTGAAATGCAGGTCTTTGAAGATGGTCCCTATTTGGGTCCTGGGACCTTAAAAAAACGTCGCTCTAGAATAACACCTGCTACTGCACTCTACGATTGTATGAGAAAAAGGTTACCTGCAAAAAAATGGGGGTGTGCAGGAACGCCTTCCAAAATGTATTTATGTTACAGCGTATACGCTCGAGTCGCTTGTTCTTGTCTTGTCACACCATATTTTTTGTGGCCAGTAACTCAAGGTAGAAAAGATAGGATGGGGCATGGACACCAAGTAACTAAAGTAACAGAAGACCGTAAATTGGGTTTAGTAATGAAAACAGTGGCCGTGTCGCTTTGGCTTTGTGACTCGTAAAAACATTCTAATTTGGTTTTTGCTCTTGGAAGGATTGAGTCGAAGGAACGGGATTTAGATTTGATGTGACGATGAGGAGTTACATCCTATTCAACCCTTTTTTATGATATATGGTTTAAGGTTGAGAATAATTCATGCTATTTTGTCATTTGACATTCAATCTTGCGCTAAAAAATGAGCTTTATTGGGTGCTTAATGGCAACCCTTTAAATTAAGGGTGGAGCTGTGAAGCAAGGAATATATAGATTATCATAGATTTCGACGAGAAAAATTTTCAACTCGTTACAATCTATTTAAAATATTTATATTAATTTTATAAAAATTTCACATCGAAATGCTCCATTAAACGTATGAAATTTAATCTGCTTATATCGATACCTAATAATCCCATGTAATATTAAATAGCATTTCTTCATCCAAATCATGATCGTGTTGATCAAGCTCATTGCACGAATTCAAATTGGCAATTTTTATTTAGACACTCTCCTACTTTGCATATTTAAACGAGCTTATGCATAGAAGGAAAACGTGGCTAATAACTCTGTGTGTGTGTGTGTGCACAAGTTGTTTTCATTACGTTACTCAATTATCTCTAATAAATAGGTAAATTTGGTAATCATTTTTTTTCGATTAGGATCTCCTCACATTTCAAAGTTGAAGGTGTTCATAAAAAAATCTATAGGGAGCTGAGTTGTGGTCTATATGGTCTTGGCAGAATTTACGGTTCGGGGTTCGTGATGTGCGTTATCTCATCTGCACGAAATGTGATCACAGCAGACTTTACGCACTAAACAAAGCATTTTTATCTCATTATTTTTGAATCGATCAAAGCCATAAGCCATAGGCTACAGACAATGACATAGTTCAACTAAGCTCCTGTAAAATTATAGGTATTTTTTTTGTCTAGCTTTGCCATTCAAATACCCCTTTCATTCTTTTTGTCGTTTTCCTCAGTCCATTTAAGCTTTTGATTCATCATTGCTCACATCTTCAAAAAAAAAATTTGCACAAAAATGAAAAGGCAATTTGTTCAAAGTCATTAATTCGAGAATATTATATGTATTTTTCAAGGTGAATGTTTTGGTAGCACTTTTTTCAAAAGAATGTTTTTGAGACATCAAACCTATCATTTAATTGTAATGAACCGTGAAGGAAGAATAAAAATCTCTGGTTTGCCCAGATAAGATTTTAATGAAGTGATTAAAATGACTCCAAGGTTTTAGGAAATGATTTTTTTTGCAAGTGAATGGAACACAATTACTTGAAGGGGTCGTATCTCTATAACGTCTCGGGTAACATGGTCAAAACTAAAATGCAAATTTGATGAGCATGGCCTCCTTTAAAGTTAATAAGATTTTTTGTCAATTAATATAACCCACTTGATAGGCAAACATTTTAAGTGTACAGCCCCACTGTATGTTCCCTTGTTTGTGAGGGAGGTTGAATCTGTCTTGCCCGCAAGTGTTGCGTAATAATAGGATGAATGATGCGACGTCTTTGGATGACTTGTAATTTTTACGTGGTTACATTCTAAGCTGCTTTGGCTCTGAGGCTGTGAGAGCGTTATGCCGACAAAAAATAGTATTTTCTTCAGGTGGAACGTGAGCATGAGTGTCAACGTCGCCTTCAAGGTTACCCAAAGATAACAGGATTTAGTGTCTGTGCCTATGTAATCTTTCCAAATTTATGGGGGAATTTGCATATTCGATTTTACGCAACCCAAACAAGCTGCAATGCAGACTGCACGAGAACCTACAACAGCGGTCCAATTTTTTTATTGTATCAGGTTATTATTTATTGTATCAGGTTAATTAATACAAAAAATTGAAGGATTTTGTCTACAGGCGCAAAATCATCATGTCATCATCAGCGATAGCCAGACTTTTAGCTAAGAAGTTTTAGACCCAGGAAAAAATGAAAATTGTGGGTGTAGTCCCAGTCTTCGACTCTCCTCCAAAGTCGCTTAAGAAAAGGAGGGAAGGATGATGATGCAGTTATTTTGAATGGTAATAAAGTGAATAAAAAATTTGTAAGATCTTTTCAGAATCAGGAGAATTCAAGACTTCATTGTTGAACTAGATTTTGAGGAATTTATTATTGAATTATTTTCAGGTTAAATTTAGCAATTCAATTGAGCAGGCACAAGCAAACAGACAACGTTTTGGATAGTCTAAAGCCTCGTGACAGTTTGAGTGGTTTACAGTTTTTTATAAAAATTTTTCTTATCATTTTGCTAATGAAAGTGATGATGCCGAAAGGGTTGGATTTTAAGAAAACAATCAGTGATTGACATAACACCTTTATCCTATAGAATTCATTTAGAATGGATAGAATGGGCTGTAGCTCAGGTGGAATCGTAAGGTACTCATTGTCCTAGAAGATAAAATCAAAAATAGCATGTTTCAATTCACCCCTTGTCAGTTTGTCAAAGCAAGAATTATCTGATAATTTCATATATTTTTGTCTAAACACATGCCATTAATCATGTAGGTATAAAAAAAGCATAATAAATCAGTGTAATATTCATGATCCGATCAGATCAAGATCATATCATTCTCAATGCTCGAGTACCAACCAACTACTCCATAGACTCCAACCTTAGTTGAAGAACAGATAAAATAATTATGCTAATACGAAAGAAATAACATCAATTACAAATTTAATGTCTTTTTTACAAGAAGGACTTCGAGAATTGTAGACGTAAAAATTTCAAAAGGAAATAATGCACAGTATGCTCATAATGTCAAAATGAGGTCAGGAGGGAACCTAAATTCCCAAATTCTTTCATTTTGTCATTTGACGGGGAAGCTGAAGCTTGATAAAAGTTCAGAATGTAAAATTGATTTGATGAAACTTTCCTAGTTTCCTAGATGCTTTAGCTTCGAGGAGGCTTTGAGCTACACTGGTACTGCTTCTCCATAATTGGGTTTCTTTGTCCAAGATAGTGACATAATGACAAAGACGCAAAAAGTGCGAACGACATAATTCATGGAATGACATCAATGCACGAAGGAAATGATTCATTTTGATAAAATGAGTAGAGTCTTCGAGTGCGAGAGTAGCTAGTGCGTAGGAGTGCTTACCAGCGACAGCACCAGGATTCAGATCATGTGGAGTGTATTGGGTCTGGACCTTTGGAGTGTGATCCATTCTAGGCTCCCGATGGTTTGCTTTGCGATGAAATTATATTTTTAGTTTTTTTTTTGGGGAATGCGCTAATGATCTTTGATTTAGTATCAGACAGGGTACAAATGTAAAGTATACTCCCTCCAGTCTTCGAGTCTTCCTATACTATTATCCTATTCATTTATTTGGCTGGCATTGTACAAATTCTAGAGACTCGGAAAATCCCAGAAAACAGGAATTTTTGGAACAAATGCACTGTATGTTATTGAGTGAGAGTCTATTTTTGGAAGCAATTTTCCCTCTGCATTCTATAAATAATGGAAGCAGTTTATTTTCAGCTGACAACTCATATTCTGTATTTAGGACAGTCATCCAATCCATCTAGCTATTCCGTATTCCAGCGCCTGGAGAAGGACAGACAAGTTGGCTGGTGTTTCACCTCCTTCCCAATTTCATCTTTTCCTAATATCCAAGTCACAGAGTTTTACGAGTACAAGTGGAGGGACTGGTGGGAGGATATATTTCGGATGGAAATTCTGGAATGCAGTTGCATTATTTATGTCAAGTGATTCACTTCACATAATAATAAGGCTACGTAAAGCTAAGTGAAGACAATGAAATATTCAGAGTTCCCAAACGTCCCTAGTACCAACTAACGTTTTTGCTTCGATAGAAATGTAAGAATCCAGCAGCCTGAAGAAAATGTAAAGAGTAAAGAGTCACTCCTCCCAAGTATGTGCATCGTATTTTCATTTCCTCTTTTAGGAAAAACAAAATTTAAGGCTTTTGACTCTTTTGACTCATGAAATGGTAATAATATAAATAAGATGAGAACAAAATGGAGTCATATCGAGTCAAGCGGAAAATGAGACTGCCCTCCTCTGCCTAACCTCCTTCTACTCTCTTGTTTTTTTTAGTTTAGGTTCTTGCCTCCTTTCATGTTTTGGTTTTCTTATCTATGGACCCATGCAGATAATTGAAAATTGTGCGGCTCAATTTTATTCGGACTTAAGGTTATGTGTGCGGTAGGGGGAGTAATACAATTTAAGTGTAATTTTCCTCCTGGAATCCTGTAGTGTACGAATGCGGCTGACCTAGATAAAGAAATGATTTGAATGTCTAGATTTATAAGAAACCGGAAGGAAGAAGGTCGCTTCTATACTGTCAGAGTCAGCATACTCCCACGTTTCGACGTTTCTAGGGAAGAAGTAGGCACGTGGCTTAACCTTGTTCCCCTCCCTAGGCAGGCTAGAAAGGCTTAACAGCTTCCACCTACAAAATGATTAATAAGAGGAAATTGATCAACTTCCTTCTAAGCTCTTCTCCTGGAGAAACGAGTGAGCGAAAACTTGTGTAAACTGAAGAAAACCACGCGACAAAGTATAAGAGCTTTCCACAAGACACCAGACAAATGTCACTTTTCATAACCAGCTCGGAGGTCTCATTCTTACACTTTTCCTTTCTTTTGGTGCTCTCTTTGAGTAATGGAGGATGTACTTCCCTCCTTGGCTCCCTAGAGCAAATCATGATTAGAACCATATTGCTCTTATTTTCCTCTATGATTTACGCTTTTCCTCCACTTCTTCCGGACGTTTCTCATAATCCGCATTAATCTCACACAAATACTGTCAGAGAAGGTGAGTAGGAATTGGATTACTTACACGTTACACACGTGAGGCTATGGAGGCAATCGCAATGGAAATGACATTGAGTCTAGGAATTTAGGTAGTTGAGGTAATTCAATGTTTGATTCCTTCACCCCCGAAACGTAATGTTGTAATTGCAATCAATTTTGAATACACACCAGCCGGCGAAATCAATCGGTTATCTACCGAATTGCATGGGAAATTTCATGTTCTAACGTTTCAAGCCAGTCTATCTATCACAACCTAAATCCGACATCAAACCCGAAAAACTTTAAAAGGTGTCAAAGGTTAGATAGACCCCCAGAGAAAAGCTCACTTGGATATTCTAGTTTCATTAAGTTTATTCTAGACTCTTCGGGAAGTTTCACTTTATCTCTTTAAATAGTAGAAAATTAAGTTCAACAATGTCCCACCCCACCACCCACATAGTTTGAACTTTAGGGTAATCTAGGTATTTGTTTTGAACTTGATACTTTTGGCAAATAAATATTATCCACGTGATGAAAAACAAATATCTTTGTTGTTAATCTAATTTCATTACCATTACCACATCACAATAAATATGCAAAGGAATCTGGTCTGGTGGCCGGTGGTGGTGTGTCAAAGTAATGAAGATATCATGTGATGTGACAACATGTAAACTTTTAATGGAAAACTTAGACTAGGCGATTTCAGTTTGGACGTTGGGAGTTTGGAGGTTCTTTGATCGAGGCATACAATACAATGCATAGATAATGTAACACTTTTCTGAATAATTGAACGTGACGTTTACAACTCAAATGAGTTGGCAACTGGTAACAACGAACGCATTGTGATTGTGAAATTGCTGAACGTGCTAAAAGAACGCAGCTGTCATGCATGAATCATTATTATTATTATTATTATGTCAGTTTTGAATGCACAAATTCAAATGAAATGGATTTCGTTGTTGTTATCTGCTGCAACCTCCTGAAAAGTCTAATTAGATGGGACAAGTTCATTCTCTGGAAATGGCATCGTTTTTAATAAAATGTATTGTCAGCGAGATCGTTAGAGTTGCACGTGATCATGAATAGAACATTCGAGGAATTTCCCAGAACTAAAGATAACCCCTGGACAGTTATTAACAAATAAAATTGGATTTCTTTCATATTCCAGGAAAGGATATTTTGAAGGTCAGTTATATCATGACGTGGTGCATTCGCAAGTTGGAAAAAAATAGGACAACAATTTCAAGATTGATCTCATTAAAACTTTTATCTTCTATATCGGACCACCGAACCGAGGGACTCATTCTTCTCATTAGGTTTATCTTGAATGACTTGAAGACTGGAAGTGATAACTTCTCTCATTATTTACGAGTTTAGAAAGGATGTACAGTTCCACATCTTTCTGTACCGGGTCAACATAAAGTACATTTCCCTGGAGGTGATCTTCCCACGTCCTGTCAGTTGATGGCATTGTCTGATTGTCTCCCATTTCCAAACTGCTTATTGTCTTGCCCTTGTCTATTGTCCGGATCTAGTGACTCTACGGACTCCACCAGGTCTAAAAATGTTTTTGGCAAGTGCATCTTTGAATCTGTCATGAACGAACGACCCCTTGGGAACACGTTTCTGCTTGAGTCCCTCATGTTTTTCCCAAGTCTAACTGAAACTTCAGCTTTCTGTCTTGAAATAGACACTCCGTCCCAACCTCCCAACAAGATTCCAAGCGTCCCGTAAGAAGCTGGAATGGAAAACAGGAAACTCTGGAATAATCGATCAATTTTCCAGCTTGTGAGACTTTTTGTGTAATTGGAAGTTTAAACGGAATGGGCAGGACGTTGAGATACTCATGTACATGTCATGTCAGAGGTAAAAACTGTGTCCATTTGAATTAAATGGATGGACGATTACGTATCAGTTTTCGTAGAAGTTATATTATAGCCTATTATCCGCCATTTGTATTAGTTTTCTGACTCTGGAAAAGTTTTCCAGTTTATAACTTCCCACTTTTATTTCCTTTCCTATCCAAAAACTATTCATATGGTCACTATGACCCATCGTTCATTCCAGGAACATCTATTTTTTCTCCATGAGGAGTGATCGCCTATTTTTGATTTCCTCTCTTGATTCTCTAGTGGAACAATAGGTTGTCTCATTTCCGGCCACGAAGGAAATGGGTAAATATCAGTGAATTTTCCGGACCTTTACGTTCCACTTAAGTACTCACGCTGCGTTACACGCTGTGATGTGGCGTGAACTCACGGACCCGGACAACTTTGATCTTCTCTGGAGAGAGTTGATTGCATCCTTTTAATGTGGGCTACCCTTATTAACTTCAAACGCGAACCGCTGATTGAATCCAAGCTCCAGGGGGCATTAATATCTCACTTTTGTCACGTAACCTATTATAATGGGCCTAACTAACATGGTTGGGGCAATAAGCGACCTAGACTGTTACGCAAGGTCAACAGTCTGGAAACGATAACGGAGGCGACC
>JAANSQ010001975.1:0-13162 GCA_036850885.1 Lepidocyrtinus dapeste | reverse complement strand
AGGATGGTTCTTTTGCAAAATTCCTATACATTTCCAGGAAAAATCCAGAAATTCAAAGACATTTTTCTCCAATTTGACTTTTTAAGATATGTTAATTTTGACTTAGAGTTACCCATTTCTCGGACAGTCTCCATCCTCTCGTTTTCAATACTCATACGGATTTTGTTGTAGACCTTCTTGTTATCAATCATTTGCGGAAGGAACTTGAGCACGTCATCACATGCGACAATGAACCCAAGTGCGATATCATACCCCAGGAAGAGTTGGGTGTTTATCTTTCCGTTTACGAAGTTCATGAGGAATGGGACCAACGGCTGCAGAAAGAAACCAGTTATTATCAAGTCGCCCCAACTTTATTTAAAAGTACGTTATCTTTACCCTGATAAGCCTAAGGCTCCTTAAGCAGCGAATGATTTTGATGAGCTTAAAAAGGTTCTTCATACCAGACCCTTTAGTGCAGAGGTCAATGAAGCTGGTGCCTACGTCTGACAGCGAGATAACCAAGACCTTCATGAAAAAGTAAAATAATTTGATTAATTGGATTAATTATGTTAAGAGTTTTAATTTTTATATAATAAATCAGGCTTACGCAAAAATCCAACCAGTTCCATTTGGATTTCCAGTATTCTTGAACCCCAAGTCCTAGAATCTGTTATGATTAAATGAGATTAAGTTATGGTCAATTCTGTCAAGATAAACTGATTGATTACCAATCAAAGTTCGAACCTTGACAAGGAACTCAAAAACGTAAACAGAAGTGAAGACAATGTTGCAGATGATAAATGCCCTTTCGTATTTCTTCATGGAGGGCTTACACATGTCATAATGAGACTCCATAACTAACTGCCACACGGCTGGAATCATGTTGATAATGACGATGAAGATGATGAGATAGTCAAACGCGGCCCTCGTGGCGAGCCACCATAGACAGCGTTGCCATCTGGAAAAAGTAGTTATGTTTACCGTTAATACCGTCATAATCATTTGAAAATAGACTTATCCTGAATTACTTTTTCTCCGGTTTTGAAGGAAAGTTCGTACTCCGCGAGTGGTGTATTTCTTCTTCCCCTACTTGTCTCACGAGCTGTGCCCGAAGCCAAGGAAAGACCCCACGGACTTGCCAATATTTGACGAGATCCCTGGAGTGTATCATGTACATAAACCTATCCGCACAGGAGTCCGCCGCTCCCGCTAGAATCTGTACAGCCTCCTCAGTCAACACGCCCTTTTCAAAGTGTGACCAGAATGAGACCTTCATGGACTTTATAACTCGAAGTCTGGCTTCCTCCGTAAGCAATCTTAGCTCGTCATTGGTGGGCTGATTGGCTACATGGGCGTGACACTCTGGACACTCGTTCACTACATGTTCCGGTCCTAAGGAAATTATCGAAGTATCCTTTTGCTTCTTCAATATCGTTGGAGTCTGTTTGTCCTTGTAAGGGTCATCAATCTTGGTATTTTCCGTGACAAAAGTCCAGTTAGCATCTGACAGGAAGCGATCATGCCTGAACATTAGCAAAGCCTTCTTCTGTGCGGTATGAATCACCTTCACAGCATTCTTCATTTCCTCCATCCTCCCTTGGGAGATTTCAGTTAATTTCAAAATTTCCAGGAGCTTCTTGGTGGTGGTGCCATTGATTACCAACGTGAGGAATACAATGCCCGCCGTTTGAATTAATATCTGTTCAATAACAACAAAAGGTCAAAGGTCACACGTTAAAGATCATTTATAAATATTTTGGTTTGGTACCTTTGGTCCAATGGCCATTTTGCAAAACATGACATCCTCATAAACCTCCAGAGCCAATAGGAATACAATGCCCGCCGTTTGAATTAATATCTGTTCAATATCAAAATAAGGTCAAAGATCACACTTCTTTAGTGGCAATGCTTAACATTTAATAAATATTTTGGTAGGTGTACCTTTGGTCCAATGGCCATTTTGCAAAACATGACATCCTCATACACCTCCAGAGCTAAGCATATCCCCACAGCGCCTCTTAAACCGCCCCACATCATCACAATCATATTCTGCCAAGGCATCCCGTACCCTATCCTGGTCAGTATTGGACTCAGGCATAAGAGCATAACGAACCTTATCAGGTTCAAGGCGCAGTACAACAAAATCAGATAGTAAAAATCACTCCAATTAGTGTTCCTGGTCCCTCTTTCGGTGATAATTACTCCAGTGATGAAGAACAATACGGTATTCGCAAGATGGCCCAACATGACCCAAAACTCATGCACTTCATGTTCCGTATCCGGGCTTATGCAGGTCTTCTCGGAGCTCATGGTAATCCCCAAAAGGACCACAGCCATCACACCGGACACGTGGAGGACCGCTTCGCCAATGTAGTAGGTTAAAAACGTCGCTACTAAAGTGATGGTGATCTCCACCACGGCATCGTTAAAAACGTGGGTTAAACAGGATATCGCTATTTTGGCCATGAACCATCCAAAGCAAGGGCCTCCGATTGCGATACGGAAGAAATCTTGGATCACGTGACTTATCACCTCTCCTATAGGATGTTGTACTCCTTGCTCCAGACTGTCTATAAGACCCTGGAGAACTTCATAGAGCAAAATGGCCACTCCATCGTTTAACAAGGATTCTCCGTCCACTAGTACCCCGAGCGTTTCTGATACTCCTAGTTCCTTAAGAATAGCGACCACCGCTACAGGATCCGTGGCAGAGATAATACATCCGAAAAATATGGACTGGAGGAAGGTCCACTTATAAGCGTCAAAGAAGAGGTAGGCCACTGAAGCGGTTAAAAATGTACAAAACAGCATACCAGGCGCCGCCAACAGTAGAACTTGACCCACAGCCTTGATAAATACGTGACCCGAGATGCTGAAACTACTCTCAAACAACAGGACCGGGAGGAAAGTGAACAAGATCACTTTGGCATTCATACGCGCGATCGCTGTGTAGGTGTACATCTCGTAACAGTAATACTTGGCGATCAAACCAATCACCATACCAGTTCCCATCAGGATCACTGTGTAGGGGATAGTAACATGGAGGAACTTCAGTATACTCCGTACTATCGCGCCGTACAAGATTACAGTGAATACCACGAAAATCAAGTGAAGATCATCATCGTGAAAGTCGATCGGGCCGATTTTCTTACATTCCTCTGAGGAATAAACATCTCAATTAATTTTGTATCAAGAAATTAATCACGATTCTTAATGCATGATTACCTTTGTGTACGCGTTCAGGCGTGTTCCGACTTTTCTCTTGGACTTTACAAAAATCCGAAAACTCTTTATATTCATCCCTCTCATAATCCAAATTGGGGTTTGGATCTGGGTCCAACGCAGCTTGGCCTACTACAGAGGATATGAACAATACTAAAACTAAGCATTGGAGTAGGAGGAGGTGTATACCCTTCATCCTCAATTAGTCTATTTCCTGAAACATTTGCAGTTACTTCAAAGCAACTTAAGGGATTCTGATGCAGATTATCTGCATGATAGCATTCAGCCTACTTTTGAGTTTGATAACTCTGAATTTTTTAATCGTTCGATCAAACCAGAATTTTATAAATATTGAAAATTGAGTTATAATATTGAATACAATGGAGTTTCCATGGTGGGGCTAAATGAACTGCAAAGCAACTTAGAAGCATCAAAACGTAACAATGATTTATTTTTCGTTGGAGTGAAGGCATAACAAATAGATTGTGCGGTTATCTTCGTAGAAAAGTGTCTTCATTAATTGGCATCTCACTGCCAGAAATTGAAAAGAACTGGAGCCATGACCATTTTAATGCAACGTCCGATTCTGGTCCTGCCGTACCACTCCCAGTCCTCCTGTCTAGTCAGGAAGTTAATAAACTTTTGTTTTGTTTCTTCACTGAATATCATGAAGCCGTTGCCTCCTCCCATCCAATAGTCAAATTGTAGCTTGATGAAGAGCAGCGTAACAATTAAGATGAATGTAAGGATAGTATCCTGCTTTAGCTTGTCCTTAGCCTCCTTGACCTTCTCTACGAGCTCGGAGACTTTCATGGACTCCTTCTCTATTTTCCGTACCCTCAACTGGAACTCTTCCGGGTTGATAGGCTCCGGCTCATCTAAATTGGAGGAAAGCTCTAGGTCATTGTCCTCAGGGAAGGAAGGAAACTGGCCGTAGGATATTGTCTTTCCTATGGCTTCTTCGTAATCTTCAGTGATCTTAGCCTCTTCATATCTTTCGTCACTTGAGCTTGAGCTGTTCCGTAGTTGTTGTCGGCGATACTCGTGCACTCGCCTTCGTCTCTTACAGGAATAGGAGGAAGGTCTGGAAGGTTTCATGGAATCTGCTACAGAACGGGTTTGTCTTAGGTGGGCAACACTCTCTAATTGTTTACACTTTTGGCGTCTCACTTCCTGGAAACTTGATCGTTTTAACTTCATCGCGGGATGATTCATTTTATATTGTTGGGGATTCTCGAGTTTATCCTCAAATTCATTGGAGGAGGTAGTTACATGGGAGAAAATTAACATTTCGTCAAAATCCGAGCAATCCTCCAAAATGTTTCATGGCTGTTTACTCAATTATTATCTGATAACCAGTAAACGGAACTTTAATTGAATTTTATAGCTATGACGTCAAAATATGGAAATCAAATTAACATTTCCCCTCCCAAATAATTCACTTCAATCATACAACTTGACTTTATCGATGGAATCAAATCGGAATAATTTATTCAATTTAAAGATTCAGATTATATTATTGTACAATACTCCAGGCCTCAATTTTACTTGCCTTGAAGGCTTATTAGCAAATAAACTTTTATTCCCGGCCATCAAATGTCTTTGCTTCCATTCGCTAATAAATAATTTTATTGTATGCATAGTTCACTCATAAACCTCTAGTGTCTAAATAATTTTCATCCAGACCAAACCTCTGAAAATGGACACTGACTCCGTAAAGTTCTCAGTATCTATTCAGCAGTCCAATCCCTCCATCTCCACTTACTCAAACTTTCACCAGTTCCAATATCCAATCTGACCTATTGCTTATTCATATAGTTCAAATATTTTGTGAAAACTGGCTTATCACTTGGCATTTGAATACTTTCTTGGGACTCCAACCCTCCCAGATAACACTACAATAGAAACTGAGAAGCTTAAAGAGTCTTTGGCCATTTTCCTAGTTCCGGTCTAGAATCTAGGTCACAATCGAAAAACGTGCCAGATATTTTTTTCTCTTATAGTTTCATCATAATTCATAATTTATACTACTTCTACAACAATATTGACAATTGAATACATTTTGTAATATTTTCCCTAAATTCTAAGCTAAAGAAGGATAATTTTGAAGCAGTTGCAGCTCAACTAACATCTTACTTAACACGGCCAAATTGTAATACATTTAACAGTAATTATAATTGCCTGAATTTTATTTACATTCTTAAACTTTATTTTCCTCCAAACAATTAAGGTATATAGTAGATTTAGGTAGTTTCATGTTCAAAAATCTCCATCCCGTCATTGTCCACAGCAGAGATGATATTGGGGATGCTCCATAGAGTCGATAGCTCAATTCATCATATGACTTGGTTTCACGGGTAAAACATCCTGATCCTGTAACGATCCCGTTTTGACCCTTTTATTGCTAGTGTTTGTTAATCTTTGCATGCTGTTAATCTCCACAATTAAAAAAATTAAGGAAAAACTATATAAAATTAATCTCTAGAACAGAAGACACAAGTTTGAACCTTAAATTACCAAAACATTTTTTATATTTTATCGCGTAGCGTAGTTTTGAGTTTCATGCGTTTATGGAAGCGGTGGTGGTTTAACAGTGTCCATCCTGGAATTCCTGGATTTAATTTATTTATTAAAACTCGAAAAGTCGATTCTTCCCATACGGAACCTTCTTAACGACTTCCGAGCTTCCGACGCTGACACATTTTTTCCTTATAAGGCCATCATGATGATGCCATCCTAACTCCTCGCAGCAAAGTCCCCAATGGTCTAACGGTTCTGGACAGTAGTGCGAAGGAAGGAAAACAACAAGTTATTGTTCAGTTACTATATTGCCGCAGGTGCATAGTCCCCCGAGGGAATAGGCTTGCTTGACTCTTAGGTACAGTAGATCAGTGAATGAATTTATAGAAAAGGAAACACTCCGCGATTCCTTAGTCAATCTAACAATCAATCATCAATCAATGTGAGACGGCACATTTTGGTAATTTGAGCAAGTGCTTTTCGTTACACCTACTAATTCACGTACACTAGTCATTTTTTTAAGACACACACTTAAAGACAACACCTCCAATCACAGTTACAAAGATTCCAAAAATTTAGATTTTCACCCTAGAAAAAAAATCATCGAAATAATCTTTTCCAGGAGAAAAAATCTAAACTGGAAATCCTGGAAACTTTGAGTGAAGCCATTACAAAACATAACAGGTTTTTGAACAAGTTGCTCTCATCAAATATCTCCGTGAAGCAAAGCCTATCCCAAGGAATAATCGGGTGGAATGTGGAGGAGTGTGCGCGCGGTTCACCGTAAAACTTGTAAACATTTTGCCTCCTAATTATAGTTTTTGTGAGCATATTTAATCAGAGCTGGACATTTAAGTTACATACACGAACGTCGTTTCAATACACCCCATCAAAATAAATCTTGTGCAGAGTATACGCGCGAAACTTTAAATCTTTTCAAATGTAAACAAACCAAATCATTCTAAGGCATTTCCAAGTCTCTGTCTTTGACCAGAAGGTCTAAGCTAAGTTATACTTAAAGTCTATTTTGAAAAGTCTCCAGAAATTAATTAAGTGTTTACAGGCCACGAAAATTTACAAGTTTTACGGCTCAAAACTTTCTCTTTAAACCCAATAATTGTTCAACTTAACCTACACGACACGACACGAATAAGGTTTTCTTTTACCACAGATTTGTTAGTTGAGAGAATTGAGTACATAAAGATAACCCTAGAATTGAATAATTTTAACTTGAATAATGACTACCTCTTTTCGTTAGTGTATTAATTGTTTGTTGAGGGGGCACCGACTTATTACGTAACGGGAAATATCCCTTCACAACCTCTCACGCTTTTCCCTAGAAATTTTTCCTCGTTTGTCTACAGTGAAGACAATCTTCAAAGCTTAGAGTAGATTTTGAAAGACCATCAGAACTGATTGTGAGCGGCCTACTACGATATCCCGGGAGTGTTAGTAACGTAATAAATGGATGTCCTCGCTCGAACAGTTTTCACTAACGTAAAATTTCAAAGTGTCTACGTTTCACTAGATAATGCTTAGCCATTGAGCTGCCTCGCCCGTTCGTTGCCTTTGTCGATACGCATTTGTTGATCTTCCATCTAAAAATTAATTTATTTTTTAAAAAATGATTAAAGTTTTATGAACCGTATAAATATACTTTGTGGGGCTATATGAGAATCTCTTTGAAATATGTGTACCATAAGATGAATCCTGTCAAGGTGATCATTTTGTCTGCTGAAATGTGTGTACCATAAGATGAATCCTGTCAAGGTGATCATTTTGTCTGCCAATTTCATTTCCCATGTCAACCGCCATATTCCTCAAGTTCCCAATGCAGTTGGAGACCTCTTCCATATTCTGCTCCATCTCATCCTCCGCCTTATCGTTCGTGTATTTCGCGATAAATCCACCGAAAGTTGGCACACCTTCCATACTGAGTTCTGGGGGTGGTTGTTTACCCCCACCCTTGGAGGAATACTCTTTGAAACATTCTGGATCAGGTTCCCTATAATAAACAATATTTAATTTTAATCCTTTATATATTTTCCAAATGAATTTCAAAGAATCTATGATGGTACCTGGTTAGTTTCTCCTGGCAAGGTACACAAAGTCCCCAGCAGCAAGCGCCCATACTCCTCATGGCTGCTTCCGCCTCCACCATGTCCTCATAAATATCCCTCATTCCCTTCTCAAAATTCTCCAGCTTTTCCCCTTGATCATCCAGAGACACTAGGGTTTTGATACCAGCCTCCTTGGCATCCGAGCACATAGCCATCATCCTCCTCGTGGCATCCAGGGACTATAAAATTTCAAATTAGCAAACCAAATTGAATTATTTTTTATAAAAAGAATTTTTTCAGTTTTTTACTAATTTAAATATATTCACCTCATTTGTCGTGAATTTGATATCACGTTCAAGTTGCTGGGCTTCTGTAAGCTGCTCCTCAGGCTCGAGCGGTGGTGGTGGTGGCATCCTTGAGAATTTTTGTTAGTATCTCTCTTAAATTCTATAGAATCACAGAATTAGTGAAAATTATATAGATCTAAGGCTCCGTTCAATCAGGTCCCGTAGGCGTTGTCTTTATAAATTCCTTGTCTTTATTCAGTATCCACTGTAGTTTCCACTGAAGAGATTCACTCAAGCGTAAACAAAGTTATGAAGGTTTCACTATGTACACTTTCACTCTTGTAGTACTTTCACCTCCACTTATCCGGTTGATCTACCCAAGTGAAAAATAATTTTATTGTCTGGCTCCCACAGCAGAATAAATTGCAGGGATGAATAATGTAAACAATATTATGTAAAAATTATGTAGAAAGCTTTCTATTGAATGCTAAGTGTAAGGTGAAAGTGGGTGAAAGTACAAAACACAAATTGCAGTTTTCTCCAATGAGTCGTGTAATTAAGCAAATTTAAATGTAATTTGGTAAAGGGTTGAGCATCTCAAGACGCATATCATTCGTCTCGCACAAAATGGAGGAAAGTGTTCAAGTGAACAAAGCACAAACAGAGGACAAATGTAAAGCGTTGCTCCTTTAACTTTCTTCGTATGTGTGTGGTCTTGGGCTATTTCCCCGTGTTATGATTCTCCTAATAATGTTTCAGTGTATCTGAGTACTGAAGCACACAAAACACATTCCCTTGACTCTTCTGGCCTTGGCACTACTACTGCACTGCGCTCCACTCTCCGCTCCCATCAAAATGTACATAAAACGGTTATGGTTTAGAGTGTGGAAGAGCTACACTCGGACTTGTACTAAAAGTTAGAAAAATTGTAAGCTATAAATGACAATTGGAGTTGGGGAAGAAAGCACGAAAGGAGAAAGCATGTTCTATAGAGTAACAGTAACTTCAGGAACCCTTGCACTCCACTTACTCCACACCACTGCAAAACCAGAGGCATACAGGAGGAATCAAGCTTACGGTAGAAGTAGATGGATCGCGATCGTGATCATGATCCTATCATCATCCTCGAGAGTAGCACAGGAACACGGAATAAGACGTTTTTTAAGCTTACACTCCACCCACACATTACAAGGCTATGCATTATTTAGCTTTAGTTTAGATTAGGAAGAAATCTAGAAAGGAGAAAATATCTAGGTTTGTCCTCAAATGGGACTTTACTTGGGCGTATCGTTTCTAGTCAATTTTTTTTTAAATGTTTTCTCGAGTTTGATTCAATTTAAAATTAGGAATCTTGAGGATCCAACAAGTTTGCGTAATTCTAAAAACTCTCAAGTCCATCATAAATGTTTCCTAAGGGTTTAGTAAGGAAGTTTACACATTTGATGGAATTTCCTTAAAAAATTATCCCATAAACGATATATCTCTTATATAAGTGTAGTGCCCGCATAATTCCCTAAGTTTCGTGCTTAACTAAAATCCTTCGGATCATAAACTAGCAAAACTATTAGTGCACCTTTCATTGATTTCCATTGACCTGATACATTTCGGTTAAAGTGTCTGACTGTAAGTCTATCAGTTTCTAGACGGGGATTCAACTCTGTTGAAACAAGAAGCTCTCCTTGTTACATCGGTTCTATTTTAACTCCTTCCTTAAATATTCAATAGGGAAGGGTGCCTAGAGCCTAGGTACCTTGGCAAATGTTTAGCTCATCTCATGCCCATTCCCTATTTCATAGTCCTTTTGGAAAAGGTATAAGGAAGTCCCTATCCCTTTCTTTCCACAGAAAAAGTTTACAAAGTAGGCAAACAAATCACTCCTTTTTGGCTTGGCACAGTACTCATTTTTTTCCTGCAGTCATCCGGCGCCATGCCGCTTCCATGTGCCTACTTTTCGCCGCATTGCACCATTTTCTCGTCTGTGTGTGAAGGCCTTACGGTCCTCATTTTTTTGCTACTCCTATGCCCTCCAATACACTCCAAGTAGTCCAAGCAATCCTACCCAAAAGCCTTTCCACTGCAGAGCTAATATAGCTACACTATAGAAATTGTAACAGAGAAAGCACAACAATGCTTTCACCACTGTAGCCGGCAATTAAAAAAGAAAAAAAACGATACGCCGTTCCTTTCATCACGTTCTTTTCAGCTGAAGTACCATAGATTTTTTTAACTGAAATTCACACAATCTATTGTATGCATTATGCATGAAGTAGGCTTGGCATGGCTTAGTTATTTTGGCATGGGGAGCGTTTTCCATGGGTTATTTTTTAATAAGAAATAATATTTTTATACATTCAATTCAATTGGGAGAAAGTAGGACGAACGTAGGGGAACGAACTCCAAAAAAACAGAATACTGACGCACTTAAAATTCCCTAGATTGCTGATAGGATTTTCGCATGATAATGAAAAGGAGAAAAAAGCTGAAACATTTATTGTAGACACAGTGTAATATCTGGTGGATAAGCGGATAAATTTTTAGTAAAGCTTTATGTCGACCCATGAGCTTAGGACACTATTCCTTTCATCAATATGTACTTTCAGATCTGCCACTTTTATTAAATGCTTCGCTTCTATCCCTGACTTCTCTTTATTGATCCGATTATAATCCAAGTTATCAGAACCGCAATTGAGTAATTTTCGATCTTTGAGTTAAATAGTTACTTTATAAACCACTAATCAATCATTGTCGCGAGACTGTAACATTTCCTTTCCAACAGAATCAAAATCAATTTTCTTAATTTTAGAAAAAAATATCGGTGAAAATATTACATGCATTAAAATGATTCGAATTTTTTTTCAAGTTAAACATGATGCTCATGATTTTTTTGTGGAATTCGCAAAGCTCTCGGTTTTGGTATGTTGCCTTTGTAAAAATCACTTTGTAGCCTTCTCCAGCACATCCGGTCATTTCAGATACACTTAGGAAGTTACAACGAACGTTCAGGGTTTTGCTCTGTAGCACAGGATCAAATCTAATCCAGTGGAGATATTGAACGGAAGTATGTTTACAACTTTACAGTCACTATGACTATAAACTGTAACTTTCTCCTTGATTACATACGAAGAGGGCATGGAGAAACGGAGAGAGTGATGAAAAAATTCTAGCATTATGGGTGGTTTATGACATCAAGCTAGGTCGTAGAAGATCATGTTTGCGTAGCTAGTCTCGCGTCTCATGGACGGTTACAGCCATTAAGATATGATAATGTGCTTAGTGTACATATGTAACTTCATATCTGACTTTGTACCATAAACTTACTTAGGATTTGGAGGAACATGAATATGAATACATGTAACTTTCAAACTTTTGAACTTGGAGTAAGTACACAGAAACAGTTGTAGTTTACTCCTTGTTTTAATTTCGTGACCACAAAAATCCCTTATTTTAGAGAAGTAGGGTAAATCTCTGTAAGATTTTGTAGAGTTTTACGAGAAGTAATTAACTTTAATAATTGCGCGGTGGGTGTTGTTTGCTGCGGAAATGTTTATGTTGGAGGGAATGTTCATAAAATATGTAACGCAAAAAAACTTGGCTTAGGCTTAGCAATATGATTTCAAATATTAATGTAAGTGACATATGAAATATTTAAGGTGAGTTCTGAAAGTCATAATTTTTTTCAATTATCATACATACTATATGGAGTGCCCCTAAACACTAAAAGCCTTGCATTTCTTTCATTCCAAGAAGGAAAAAGGAATGCACGCTTGGAAAAACAAACGATAGAAAGAATTTATAAATCAGTGGAATTTTTGCCGTAGCCACTCCTCAACTCCTCCAGAAATGGACTGTACAGCCAAGCCCATAGTTTTTGTTTGACTTGGCTTGTAAATTTAGAATGCTACCGTCTCACCATAATACTTTCTAGTTTGGTCTCCATCCTTTCTCCTTTCTTCAAGTCTACTAAAGTTGTTCCACTGGGTAAGTTGAGAAAACCGGATGTGGGAAAAGGTTTATTGTCCTTGAAGGAATAAGGACACACAAGCTGTATTGTTTAGCTTACAAAAATCCTAACGATTATTTATGCAGGGGAACAAAATGAGAAAACTTTGCTAAGCTTAAGGGGAATTCCAAGGCTAACGAACTGAACCAAAAGTATCACTATGATTCACTCCTTCTTCCGAAGAAAACAGGGCCAAGTTCCAAGTGGAGTCAATGTTGATTTTTTTCCCAAGAAAGCTAAAATATTGAAGTATGTAACAAGTCCACTCTTGTATTTTTTGCGAGAAAGTAATAAGCACTTACACTTCCGGTGTAAGTGCCATACACATTACAGCACTTAGGCTTGGCTTGGCTCGTTAATGCTGATTTTCTATTCTGGGATTTCCAAACATATTTTTACGTAATTTTTACCCCTTCCCATTCCGCTTGACTTTCATTTGGAGGGAATGTTTTCCATTGAATAATTAGAATTTTTTCTACGTCATCAACTCACGCTGCCATTTCCATGTCCTTTTGGTCTGTCAATTGTAGTTGTACCATTGTACCCCTTTCTATAATTTTTAATTCCGTGACGAGTTTGAGATTGTCAGGCTTATTGCTCAGTAGCACAAATGAAGTCAGGTCACGTCCGCCCGAAAAAACAAGCTAGACTCCTATATTCCAAGTCAAGTGCAATATTCATCGAACGTACAATTCTACCCTAAAAGTTCCCCCCTTATAAAAATCAGTCACGCTCGTCATTCATCATAAAGAAATTACGAGATTGCAAATTGCAACTTTCATCAAATGGAAAGGAGAGGAAATGACTCAGTGGCTATGACCTTATCAACCGGAAAGCTTACAAAGCCAAATACACAAATCAAACATGAACTTTGAACGTTTGAACTTTCACATTTAATATAATAAGAGTAAATATTTATTTGTATTATAAAAAGGTATAAATTGTAGGGATCAAAGTCTAAAATAAGATTTTATTTTCAAAGGTACTTCGAAATTGGAACATATCTAATCACTTTAAAAATTATAATTTATAATTTACTATTAAATTATTCTTTTTATTGAGATGATAGTTTGAAGGTGATGGAGGTAATC
>JAANSQ010001974.1:0-13164 GCA_036850885.1 Lepidocyrtinus dapeste | reverse complement strand
AGTGCCATTCCCTGAGGGAACTACAGAAATTAAGTTCAGAAGTTCTGCATAAATAAGATTGCCTCTTTTGACAACATAATATTAGTTTACCTGGAATAGTGAGGAAACTCAGTAATCATACGATTTTTAAATCGCAGCTTTGAACATCACCAAACGTGTGGTATGTGTGTTAAAATCAATCAAAATGAAATAAGTGTCCCGGTTATTTGGTTGAGGTAAATGACAATACTTCAAGCAACTTATAAATTCTATTTTAATGTAAAGAAAAAGCAAGATAATCAAGTTAAGATATGTAAAACGTGATAATTTGTGAAACAATGACGTAATCACAATTTTATGCTTCATTTATATCTGTATAAATATCTTTGCTCGTTGCTTAATTTACTTTTTTTGAAGAAAATGCTTTGTGTCGATGTCGAAGTATTGTGTGATGTGAGGAAAATAAATCTGTATCATGTTATATTTTCAAGGCTGCAAAAGATAAAATGTGTTATTTGAATAGTTTTTTCCGATTCGTAATCCCTTCAATTTCAGATTTCTCAGAATATTTCATGCAGGTGCAGATGTGAAATTTCACATGTCATAATTTTCTTTCAGTTTTCAGAAACCTGATACGATAATATCCTTCACATAAGTTGCTTCTAATCATTCTTGATCCACAATTCAGCATTAGCCTTGAATCTTGAATTATGAAAATAATATTTCCGTCCGTTTCATCTACTTTAAGCACTTTTGGACTAAGGAAAGAGGGAGGAAGTAGGACGGAAATCGTCCGACTTTTTCCTCCTGGCTATGTCAATTTATAATTTATGATATGCGTAAAGGTGACAAGTATTTCGAATGTAACGTGGCGTGTCTAATTAAAAAAATGGCTTTATTACCGCCCTCGTAGAATGAATTTCATAACATAATGCATAATACTATAGCCTCTTGCCTGCTATATTTTGTTAAAAAAGATAAAAATGGGAAGTCACAACGGTTCGAATAAGAGTTATTCCACTTATTCTTCGAATTCATCCAGTAGTATTATATCATTTACTTGTCACCTGTCTCAAAGATTTATTAGATTGCCATCTGCCAGCACTGTCGCTTCTTTTACCACTGGTTTAATAAAGAGTACTATGCCAAAAAAAATGGAAGGACCTTGTAAAACTCAACTTGAGTGAAACGATGTCCATCATTCTTCTTAGAGCTCATATAATATAAAATAAAGACTTTCGAGCATTAGAACAAACCGACTGTTGTAGGCTACACTCTCTTTAGCTTAATGACATAATATATCACCAACGTTGGGGATAAGACTGCAACTCTTAAGATTACTATTCTCTTTATCTTGCATTACATCTACTGATCATGAGCTTCGGTTGCGGTAACACTATCATAGGTACATTTCAAAAAACCCAAGACTCGCCAAGAATAAAATAACAAGGTGAAGCCTCACAAAAAGAAAATCCCGAAAAAGCCCAGCTTCTCTTTTTTTTTATTTATTCGCAATGCTCAATAAATAAGCTTAATTATAGGTTTTAAAAGCTTTTATTTGTGTTCCTCTCAAAGTCTTGCACTTCTTCAGACGAAATCCTGAATTCACCTATTTGTCATTATCATGCTATTTTCGTTCAAGGAACTTTTAAAATAAAATGTAAATGTGAATATTGCACCGTCTCACTTGGGCTTTGTCTTTCAAAAGTAATTTAAAGAATTGTGAACCTTTTCCGTAGGCTATTCTGTCCGTATACATGAAAATGTTGTCGTAGGCAAATTTCTATTACAAAGTGTACATGGATAGTAAATTAAGTTGTAAAAATAACTTAACTTTATGCATGTTAAGTACTTTCTTTAACGACTATTCTCCTAAGAACTAGGTATTGCAAGATCAGTTGCAAGGCAAATAAAATGCATGATGTTATGACGGTTACGTGACACCGGGAAATGCATGGGCATGATATGCTCGGTTATCCCATGTTGAAAACAGTAATAGGTATGCATAGACTTAATCATTTACTTAAACCAAGTCATTAGATGTTTTCCATGATTAGACAGAAAATAAAGAAGGAAGCAAGGAAGAAAAACTTTGTTAAATTTAAGGAAGTATGAAAATGGTTCCACTGACTCTTCAGCGTCAGTCTTTTCATGGGCTTTCTACAGCCAATTCGTCTGCTCCGATCTTAATTACTTCCAATATTTACAATATTCTATTGAAGCGTTCTAGCGATTATTTGTATTTAAATCTTTGTTTTAAGGCTTTGTTTCATTTCCAATTCAAAATGCAAACTTGACGAATTTAAGTAGTTCCCAAAATCTACAGAAACTATTAATTACGGTTTAAGCGTTCTCATCAAAGTAGAATTTTTATTAATTGTTCATCAGTCACAAAGATGACTTCAGAAGAGACTTTGGTCGAAGGTATCCTGGAGGGTACTACATACCAACATGACGAAGAAACAGATCATTTGGATAGACTGTATAAAATCTTCAGTGCAAACGCTGAAAAAGGGGAGGTGGAGCAGTTGGACATGTTTGGAAAAACAGAGTTACAGCGGGTACTTGCTGTCAAGGAATTTTTCGAGTGGATACCAGTTCCGGCCAAGTATTTTAAACGTAAGTTTAGACTGATTTTCGTAATCACGGTAAATAAAATATGAATACATAATATTTTATACCGTGTAAACATTTAGGTTTTGAAAAGTCATCAAGCATTTCATCTGCGATGAGAGATCGGGGTAACCAATTTTACCTAGCTGATGATTACAAGAAAGCGTTGAGAGCTTATAATCTAGCGATCAGTTTTGGCAAATCCAGTGAGCCAGAACTCGGGCTGGCCTATGAAAAACGAGCGGATTTATTCCTTACGTTGAACGAACCTGATTTGGCTCAAAGAGATATTAATTTGGCAGCTGCCAATGCATATCCAAAGAGATCTGCTCAAAAGCTAATTGATCTACAGAATAGATGTGTCATCGTCGCAAACAGAAAAAATGCATGTTTGCAGAGTTCCAACAAGCAAATCAATGAAGCGAGACGGTTCTGTCAAGACAAGTTTTTTAGGTTAAAATCTCCGCATCCTAGAATTCAAAATGTGGAGGACTTTGTGGAAATTGATTTTAGGAGAGAGTGCGGCAGACGTGTAATCGTTAGCCGAGATGTTCCCGCAGGTAATATAACATGATCTAGTCTAAATAGTGATCATCACATCGGCCGATAAAAAATTCTAATTAATTCAAGATTTACTATGGGAAATTTTCAGGGACGGTTATGCTCGTGGACTCCCCGTACACATTCATCTTCAAAAATCTACTTCACTGGGATACGGAGCACTGCCATAATTGTACAAGGCCAATACTTGGCGGAATCCCCTGTCACTCTTGTACTTTTGTAAGTAGATTTCGTTAAGTCAAAGTGCGTCTTGCTATATCAGCTAATTGGGTTTTTTGTTTGGAAAAGGCATGGTTCTGTTCTGACTCGTGTCTTGCTGCAGCATCCAATGGAATTCATAAATTTGAACATAAATATACGCCTTATCTACATTGTCACCCTATGGCTTATCGAATTGTGACTTCAGCTAGAGTCTTATTTACTATCGGACCGGATGAATTGCTCACCATTTATAAGACTAAAGATCCATTATATTTCTCACCTCCAAAATCAGGGGCAACTCGAGGCTTCAATAACGCTGGAATATACGAGATAAACTCCTACCTGCCAATTTACCACTTGATCTCCCACCCACCATCCAACTTTTTGAAGGATATTTCAGACGTCTTTAACGCCCTTATTATGACCCACTTGATTGATCAGACGACCAATTATTTCCAAAAGCTTAAATTCAACGATAACCTTGAACGGGAGGAATTCAAATGTTTCGTAGCATCCTTAATTCTGAGACACATGCGCAGCTTTGAATTCAATGCAATCACGTTGAGTAAACTTGACCAGGAAATTTGTCCCGACCCTAATAACAATCCGATGATACCTTCCCCAAACGGAAATGGGAGGGAGCTCATTCAAAACATGAAAACTGTCAGATATGGCGCAGCAGTATATCCCATACTGTGTTTGCTGAACCATTCATGTGATCCCAATGCAGTTCCAGTACGTAGCCTAAAGTATTCAAAGACTTCAGTAGTGGCCTTGAAAAACTTGAAAAAAGGAGATGAAATTTGTATAAGCTACACTCCAATTTTTACCACCCAAGATACTCAGGAACGGTTAAAGTATCTCATGGAAAGATATAACTTTTACTGTACTTGTGATGCGTGTAATCACAACTGGTCTGATGCAAACAGAACGAACTTGTTTGGGGAGTCTTTTTGTGATAAATGTCATCGTTATTTGCTTACTGGTCAATGTCCTGCTTGTGCAAAGCGTGATAAGAATATGCCCAAGTTCATTCAATATTTACAGGCCGAGTCAGATAAGGCAGAGAAACTTATGGAAACTCAACAATTTAAAGAAGCTGAGCAGATTGTTTCATCGTGTTTAAGAATGTGTGAAAATTGCTCTTCTTGTTTTGGTGTGTTCATTGATTTACAGTTATTGTACAAGAAAGCATTAGTTGGTCTTTTTAATCTTTGAGATAAATACATGAAATTTCTCTGTAATTTTTGTTTTGTTTTTATTCAGACGTCAATAGTTGAAATTTTTAAGAGATTGAGGTATCATAGAGTACAGATTTTTTGTTTTTCGATTTCTGAACACTTGTCCATCTCCAGTGAGCAGTTTGGTAATCAACTTTCAAAATATAACTTCAGGGTCAAAATACTTAACCAGAGAATTTGATGGACATGGCAGGCGAGATGTTCTGATAGAGCGTTCACTTCGATGTGAGGAATTAGACTTGGATTGGCATGCAATTTGTTTTAAATCCCTATCCAAGCAAATGCGCACTTCCATAAGGAAATATTCGGTCTCATGCATGGCATCATTCTATTAAATTTTGTAAGTTGGAGACAAAAAGCAGAAAAGACATTATCTTACAATTACTCGATGATTAACGGAAATAATGAATGCAGACGTACCTGTTTCACTCCAAGGCATTGAATTTTTACGGTATTACTCTGAAAGGATTTGTTAAACGCCTGTGAAATGTCAGACATGGGGTAACCTGCAGCATTTCTGTCCTTCTTTGGAACTATTCCACTCTGCTCCAAAATGGTGTACCTTTGTAAATAAAATGTTGCTTATTGACCTTGACCCCTTCTTTTCTATAGCCATATTAAAGTAAATATTATGTTGAGCATACAAGTCAAAACGCTTCCTGAGTTCCAGCGCAGTAGTAAAGTACTTCAATTCTGATTCAAAAAAGCTTGAATTTGAATTCAAGCCACACGTTCCATGTTTTTTCCATTCATGGGACCAGAATTTACTTCCATCCTGACTTTGATCTGTGTCATACCAGTACTCATTTAACAAGTCGCGTATCGAATCTAATTGCGTTAAGTTGAATTTCGTCCTTGAACAAAAAGACGGTCCATTCGTTCCGTTGCGGCTAGGCCTACGAAGGAAATATTTACATTACATCCTTTTATTTGAGAGAAATTATTGGATGACATTTTCTACTCGATCATGTTTATTTTTTTATGATTCATTTCATAGAATATTAAATTATGATATACTAACCAAACGCCATGAATATTCCATATCGCAGGTTTCTTTTCGTTTCGACAAGTAAAATTTTTGGAATGATGTCTGTTCTTGAAATCCATACATGAACTATAGCCCCAAGACTGTGAAAATATTAAATGATCCCAATGNATTTTTTGGAATGATGTCTGTTCTTGAAATCCATACATGAACTATAGCCCCAAGACTGTGAAAATATTAAATGATCCCAATGTCCTTTTCCATTATCGTCTCTTGATTTCAAGGAATCTTTTCTTTCTCCATTATGTCTCCTAAAAATTGTGATAAGGCAATTATAATAATCAAGTAGCAGTGCTTATTGTAAGCTAGATTAAATTTGTAAATTGACTTACGTTTCCACCTGATATGCACTGAAAAGAATAGCGTACACCGTACAAAATGCTAACTGCTGAATCAATAATGCCATTGAATCTTGAATCGTTTTTACTGTTGGAAAATACTGAAACAGTTTTTCAATGCTGACACTTCAGACTATACTTGTCAACGACCGTCCGTTTTTCTAAAGAGGAAATACTGTAATTGGTTGGTACTTATACTTGTTACTAATGTCTATACACACGCAAAGTGTGCATTAACAATAAGAAATACTAGAGTGTGGGACATCATAATAATTTGAAGCTATCAGAATACTTAAATATGCAGGTTGAAACTAGAACCTCAGCCACAAAGAAATATTATTCTCTAATTACCACCTTGATAAAAATAGGATCCCATAAGTGAAATTACTATTATGGGGTACTGAAGTACTCGAAATGATAATGTTCCATGCAAAAAGCACTTTAAATCTAAACCCTAATCTAATTTGGGTTTCATAGGTTGATCACAGGAACAATCTACAATAAAAGAACAGGTTGTGTTTGTGTACTGTACTGTAATTACTAGATGGGATGCTAGAAATAAAGCATTGAATACTAATCCTTTCGTGCATTTTCATAGGGAAATGATGAATGAACTAGAATTTTACACAAGAAATATTTATTATACAAACAGTCAATCATAAGAGCGAGTTTCGTTAAGTAATAATTATTTTAACTAGTTTATTCGTATAATTATTTAATGCGATAAAATGCATATTTATCACGCGTAAAAATGTACATAAAAACTAACTTAAAAATCTTAGACTTGATAGAAAGGCTCATTTGCCTAATAAAGATAAATGAAATGAAGCCCGTGCAAGTAGTAAACTTTGGCGTTCCGTGTGGGAAGCATACAGCTCGACTTTCTTTTAAGATGTTTATTACAGCACGCTAATTATAAACAAAGGGATTAGCTCTGTTCTTATTAGCGTTTTTATCGCTTTACCAAACTTTACTTCTCAAAAGGGAAACATTTACAGCTATAATTAGCATATCTTTTCACGGCGTCAGATAAAAATATATCTAATGTGAGGTTGTAGGCGGTCCAAAGCTTACGTTGTAGTTTGCTTAAATTAAGTAATCAAGACTTTTTAATGAGCGTGTTTTGCGTCGAGATCACAGAGTCGCATCCAAATACTTAATGGGAGCATCGCTTGGACAAGGAAGGGTATTGTCTCCGAGTCTGGAGGCAGATGTGTACAAAGTCTTCCCACTCTTGCAATTTATAAATTGCAAATCCTTATTGAAGCAAAGCTGAATGGCTAAAAGGTAGAAGTCATTCTCGGAAGTTTTTTCGTTCTGTCAACAGAAATATGTCAACATTGAAACATGATGTGTGACATTTTTATTCAATTTTTTAAATTTTTTGTTTTACATACTTTCTTCTCCAGACATTGCACGTAAGGAACAGCGGTATCCCCCAATGCTGTCTTTATTGCGTCCTTTATATAACTTAATGTGTAACCTGCTGCCGTTTCTGGTTTTTCTGGGATGATACCATTGTCTTTTAAAATGGAGTGCCTGAAATTAGCAAAATTTTATAGTATTCCAGAAATTTATTGACTCATTATCATTACGAATTCCATTTTCTTACAAATCAAATTTGTTTCGTAAATCCAATCCAGCGGAAAAGTATTTCAACTCTGTGCTGAACTCATTCGCTTCCTTGGCGCATGAACCATGTTTTTGCCATTCATGTGACCAAAAGTAGTTGCCTTCTTTTGTACTGTCGATTTCATACCAATACTCATCTAAAGATTGACGAATGGGGTCAAGTTGAGTTATGTTGAACTTTACTTTTGAGCAAAAATTTGGTCCTTCCGATCCCTCTCGAGTAGGCCTATTTTGAAAAGTTATATGGATTTAAATAGTTTCCTTTTTTCTTTTCATTAATTTCATCACAGGTTTCATTTCATTACCATATTCCATGAATCGACCAAAATGCAGGTTTATTTTCATATCGACAAGTGACACCTTGCAAGTGATGCTTATCTTTAAATTGTAGACAAGAACTAAATCCCCAGAGTTGAGTGAAAATCAGCTCATCCCATCTCAAACTATCTTGCTCCTCTCGGCTGAGAATATCAAGCTTCAAAAAAGTTTCTCTGTGATTGAGTTGAACAAAAAAAATTGTCTGATTTTTTTTATCTTGGCTAACATGTCATTTTATCCATATTTTTTTATTTCCTTAGAGCAATCAAGTAGCTCGTGATTATACTTTACTTACTGTTCCGCAACGAGAAATACTATCGTTGATATGCCCATAAAAATTAGTAACGGGATAATCCAGAATAACGCTTTGTCACTAGTACTCCAACCATAGCTTGTTCGTCTTTTATTCATTTGGACGTATGGAATCCTTTGAGGATCCACTAGCAGCGAGCTGCCAAGTTTTCCATTATTTTCAATGGAAGTCATTTTTTAATTAAATTATTTCTGCTAGATTATAATATTCTTTTCTTTATTGGAACTTTCACCAGTCACAAGGCGCAAAAGTTATTATTTCTTTTAATTATTTAACTAGCTCATGGGAAAGTGAGCTCTGTCCTACATAAACTGCTCCATTTCTTTCTATTCTCTGGACAATAAATTTTATTTGAGAACATTTTCTTCAATAAAGTTTCTCACATGAATAAACCCTTTTACAGAACATATGAGAAACCTATACAGCTACGGAATTGCCTATTAAAATCCAAGTATATGGATTTCTACGTTCTCACAGAACAGAACTCTTTGTCGTCTGCTGGTAATACTAGAGGTTAAGGAATCCTTGAAGACTCCGTATGAATATGTGGTGTGACTAGTTTCCTAAGTCTGGGCAATACATTTTGCTTGTATCCAACAATAACAAAATCATTAATAGGTATATGCGTACTATTATCTCTAAACTGACATAAAATGCCTGAAGGAATTATATTTCACGTTAACAAAAAAAATGCTGCGTAGGTTTGCCAGAGTCTGAGTCTGTAGCTTGTATGTTTCATATAACTTGCTCTCTGGAAACAGGAGAAGCATGCATAGTATTTAGATGCATTTAACCCTTTTGTAATGAACCAGTCGTAATTTTGCATGACATGAAAAAAAATGTCGAGTTTAATATGAAGAACTAAACAGTAATGTATGCTTATATTTGTAGTAGTTAACGTATAGTGTTACTACTGTTTCTAGCTCAATGGTTCAGGTTGATCACCTTTCCTAGCCAGATTGAATATAAAGTTTATATGCTGATGGTAACCATCGGAAATTGCGAGCTAAGTTAGTACCGTACGTTGGACGATAATTATCATGTTATTGGTAAGTGATGTGATAATGATGCTTTGTGAACCGAGAAAAACAAAAAAAATGTGCTGAGAATAGCTTATAAGGTTGGCTAAAAGTCAATGTTGGAATGATGCACTCATAAGATAAGATAATTGTCTTGTCAAGCAGTCAGTGATATCTGGTTAGGATTGATCATGACTCAAAATTATTGACCTTTACGTAAGACTGTAAACGTTGGGAATACGCTTTAATAGTAAATAAATATGCAATCGTAAGAAACGTATTAAAATCGCAAGTTGGGTAGAAGATTTAATTAAATAAACTATTTTTGTAGACCCAAGAGGCTTCTCTGAATGGTATGAATTTAACCTCCTCTTTATTTTTGGTCATATAACTTTATTCTACCAGTTTATTGTGATCATTTAGCATCCCTTCTAAACTATTTAGATGAGATGAGACTAAATACGCAAAACTCGTTTCCAGGAATACTTAATTTGCCACAAATAATCAACTTCGGAGTCATAAAATATTATGTCATGTATCTTAAATATTTAAATGCTTAAACGTTATGCGGAAACGATTAAAAACTTCATAAATGTTTTCAATTCAATAAAATTTCATATATTTTTATTCATCGATCGTCATTTTATGAAAAAGTTAGTAAAGTGCTGACTTTGTTTTTGATGCATAATTTTAACATTATGAGTTGTACAGTTCAATACAAACAAATTGCATAAGTCAAAAAAACCCAAGCGTGAAGATCTGATAAAAATTATGAAGCCTTTTAAAATTACATTATAATTTTTGTAAATCTTTTCTAATGAAAATTTTTAGAAAATATTTGATTAAAAAATTTAGTTATTCTTTTCGTATAAGTAATTAGTGGAAAAAATTATGTGAATTGCATTAAATATCATGTACATAAATTGAGTCAAAGTATCAATATTATCAGATAAAAGTACAAAGTCTTAAAATACTTTGAATTGAATTATAGCAAATCAGCCGAAAGAAACAAGTTAACCTTTGTAAGTTATGTACAATCATAAAAACTCATCTACAGAAAAAATCTCGGAATTCCAAGTGTTGTGTTCCCATTTGAAGAAAAATTATAAGTTTTTCCATGCAAATTTGCGGGGAAAAGTTTTTATGCGTTTTTTGCATCCGTCTCTGATTCGATCATTAAATTAGGCCATCCGATGCCGCAAAAAGGAAACAATGGTGATGTGTGGAAGCACAGCTCATTTTCTTGCTATTTTAACTACGTCACCAATGTTAACGCAAGATTTGGAACAGTTTGACTGCATTGCATCCATTCACTAGCGTAAATCAAGCGAGGAGCAGTGAGAGAGCAACTTCATCTAGACTACCTTACGCTGCACGTAAAAAATCCATGAAAGTTGAAAGTAGCATAATTATATATGCAAACTGGAGATCGTGCCGCTATTCAGGCACTGTTGCTATAACTTCGTCTACAGAAGAACCAAAAGGAATGGTGCCAATGACCACTGGTATTTGAGCAGCAAGGTTTGACACCCTCGGGATCTCCAGGACCACCTAGGAACATGAAAATTTACAAAAATAACTGATACTTAGAATAGACTTAATTGGCATGAATAATTGAGAGGTTTGAAAAATATATGGTTCCTACGTCCAAATGATATTCCACACTAATTATTTGACTTCGTCCAGCCAGTTTGGTAGGTGGTAAATCAGCAGGAATTTCAAGACAATCGTTGTTCCACAATCTATTCAAACATAATTTTGGATACACTTTAGAATACTGAGCGATACCGGCTTTTACAAGAGTGGTATCGGTTGAGTCCAAATATAGTGTCATTCATACGCATGACAACCAGCATCATGAGATAACATGAGACAATTTTTAAAATTATTCTTTACATTATCTCAAGTTGCCCCTAGTAATATTCCCTAGGTTTTTCAAAGTTAATCACTGAATAATTTTCTAATCAACCCTAGCTTGACTCAGTGGACAACCAACTCCAATGAAACTTTAAGTCTAAAATTACCCCGTCCCTCCTCGGCTAATGGTCGGTCCCATCATCTTCACAAGCTCTTTAGTTACCACGTTGGATTTCTCCTTTGTACTATATGTTACGGTCTGGAAATTTCAAAACTTAATGTATTGAAATAAGTTTCAAGCATCGTAGAACAGATTCATTAATAGTTTCAATATTAAAGGTACCTGTACAAATCTTAGGGTTAGACACACAGTCCCTACATAGCTCATGTTGAATGCTTCAGCTGAGAAGGGTATTTTGTCTCCCGACATCATTCCTGATTTCACCAAAACTCTAAAGTGAAACCCCAATCTTCCACTTTTACAACACATACAGCATATGCTTTTTTCTGAAGCCACTTCCGGTCTTTCCACTTGAGCATCGTGGCTTGTATTAAGATCTAAAATTCCTTTGACATAAAGTTGGCTTCTTGCTTCAAGATCTGGGCTGTTATTCCTTTTTATCACGGCTTCCAAGTAGTAGCTCACTTGTCCATGCTCACCTTCAAAAGAAGATGGTATCCCAGTTGGAAGTGAGATTTCAAAAGGGAAAACGTTTTTTCCCACAGCTATCGTGAGATTCTCTGGTCCAGCTAAAAAATTCCAAAGTTATGCTTTCACTTAAATTGTACACTTTGATCTTTTCCGGATTCCCTTTTAATTTTGCATACTTTTCTCTATAACATTTACTCTACGGTCGAAGTAAGTCTCCTCTTCACAGATAAGATTTTGGTCATCTATCGCCGTGAGTTTGGAAGGATCGGTTGGATTTTCTGTAAGTGAAAGCCTACTCTTCCTTTTCGGCTTGATGGTGTTATCCAACCATCTCACTGTAGCTTTTCCCCACAGCCTAAGACCTAGAGCTGGAATACGAGCCATATTTCATTTAATAAGTTTTGATAGGCACTTAAAGTGTAAATTTAGTCACCTTCAATGTTCTCTGGCTGTTCCTCAATATGAACGAGGACCTGACCCAGAACCTTCTCACCAGAATAATATGTTTTTGATCCTCTATCGAAACTAATTTCAAAAGCTTCTACAACCATGGTGATGCTGACAGGAAGCACAGAAACATTGAATTATTACTTATTCCAACCGTGGAATGTTGACGTTTCAGAACTAAGAGCGTAAATAACGGGGAAAAAATTCTGGCAAATGACCACATACCTCCTACATCAACAGAAACTTACAGCAACTAAAATTTTTGCGCGTCTCTCAACCAACCAGTGTCTTTAATAATCCATGAAAATAGCTCTATCGCCTTCGTTGTTTTATGTCTTGCGCTTAGTCTCCATACGTACGTTACTTTGTCCAGGAAAAGGTAGAGAAAGTCCGATATTATAAAGTATCGCATGGTGAGAAGGTGAGTTTCAAGCTTCTCTATTATTACTGTTTTTGTTTTTGCGTGCATGCCGTATTTCATGAGAGTTCCTATTACTTCTGCCGTAGTACTCCTAGTCGATTAAGTCCTCCTTCCGTATGGCTCATATGTAATCTAACGATACAGATTTTTTCTCGCGTTTTTTCCTCTAGTTTGAGTTCAAACATACCTTATACTCTCCGCTTTCAGCGTAGGTTTACTGGGAACTCTAGGGAGCTCATGTTCCATAAAACAAGAAACAAATTCGGGAATGAAAATGAATTTATACATGCATACAGGCAATTTTTTGGTGGAACTATATTAAAATCCAAATATTTTATGTGGGTTATTACGACGGGTCTGTGTGGCTGTTGGTGTTGCTTCAAAAATGTCAATATTTTCCTTCATTCTGTATATTTTCCTTTCAGTTGAAACGTTGAAAGGTTTGGGTGTTTATATTTGTAAATAAAAAAAGAAGCCTAGTGGAGCTCTGAAATTTCATAAGACGTTTTGGAAAATTAGCGAAAAAA
>JAANSQ010001973.1:0-13173 GCA_036850885.1 Lepidocyrtinus dapeste | reverse complement strand
TTTCATTCCTCCTGGACTTCTTTTCTATGTTCGTTAGGTGCAAGTCAGTCACTTAATGGATATCTCGAAAGATCCAAAGCTTGCAAACATCACCTAGTACTTGGACTAGGTGTCTAAAATGCATGTTAGTGTGGACAACAATGGTTTGAACGTTGCGTTGTGGTTTAACTCCACTAGTAACTGCGTAAGGTTTTCCATTTATCTTGAATTACAATTTCCGGTTTCTGCTATGTCCTAGATATTAAAGCATCTCCGTATAAAAGAATGTCATTCTGAATGTACCCTTTCTGTCATAGGAAGAAGCATGATCTAAATCGGCTGATGGTACCCTTCGTTTACCTTAAAATTTCTTAGCCGCTTCTAAATTGGTGCGGTCAAATGATGTGCTTATTGGCTCAAACGGACTACTGCTAATGAAATCTATGGGCGACTGACCCGCGGAATGAATAAAAATGATCCTATAAGTTTGACCTATCTTTGGTATAGATTAAAACAACGGTATTTGTTTCAACCTCTCCGTTCTCTACACAAACCTTCTATATCTCTCCATAGCTTCAACGTCTCTTCCATTCTCCTTCTCAATTTCAGACTCCTCTTCAGTTTCAGACTCTATAGCATCATTGTCTCATCCATCCTCCACAGCTTCAACTTTTCCTTCCATAGCTCTAACTGCCGCTCCATCCCCTACAGCTGCAATCCTTTCTGCTTCCCCCATTACGTCTTCCAGCTAAGCTAAAAATCAATTAAAATTAATGTCATTAACATTGATTTTGATGTTTAAGAGACCTAGCCTCCACAACTGCTTGCCCCACAAGGGATATACGGATTTCTCCAATCTCTCTGTGACAAACTGGGCATAAATGCCTTGTCTTCTCATCATAAAAATCCACAATGACACCCTCCCCTTCAGGTTCTCCTCCACCGAGATTATCCACATCATAATCAGTCAGATCTCGTGATTTTCACTCCAGCAAACAAGGAGCACAGAAAGCGTGATCACAATTAGCTGGTGTAGCGGAAACACCTTTAATAATTTTGAGGCAAACGGGACAGTTATTCTTTTTCACTGAAAATACTGGTTCCGTATCAGTTTCCTCGCAATTTATTTCCCCACATACAATTTCCCCGATTCGATTTCCCCACACGAGTTTCCCGATACGTCGTTATCTCAAGCTGGAATTAAATTTGTTACAGGTTGCATGGGTACAGAGAGTGCCTTGCACTCGCTCATGTTGTATTACGGTAGCTTTTTAGGATAATTTTTCTTTGTCTGATGTAAATTCCATTTTCATTTCGGAAAAGTTCCATACCAACGTGAGCCTTTCTTTCCGATTAATGCATCACCAACGCAAATCGCAATTACTGAACAATGCTCGTGTGTAAAAACACATGGGTCACACTGAGTAGGCACATATTTCAATTTTTTGAAAAAGTAATTTGTAAGATGTGTCGTCCAAAGAAGGTGCTTGTGACAAACCATAGATTTTCTAGACGAGTCGGCAGTTTGGTATCTCGTTTGTCCTCCTAGAGTTAACCTGTCTCTAGCTATTCCTATTTTGTCTCCAGTGAGATTTAACTTGAGCTGCATCTCAAACCTTTATGGTAATTAGAGTTTAAGTTTAATCAATAAATATAATTAAACTGAATCTCTCTCCGTTCGTTTCTCATTATTTAATTTTGTTGGATCGTGTCAATCTGCACGATTTCACAGATTCTTCTTAACTTTACTCAGCAGTAGATGAAGCAATTTCTTGGGGTCATGATGATTTATTTTGTTTTGTAACAAACCATCTAGACCAGTTAAATGTCAACACTTTTTAACCCAAAACCCACAAAATCAAAAATAACGACCTTTTTGTTAGTTTGGAAACTCTCAAAATTTGGCTTTAACTAGCGGGATAGTTTTAAAACAAGCCTATTCTGTGATCAATGTAGTTATTGAGGTGTGGCTAGGTTAATAAGAAGCAGATGAAATGTTTTTACTTTTGATAAAGCTTCAATGGACTGTTTGTGGATGATGATGAAAGTAAAAAAAATTTGAAAGTAAAAAAATTTTGAAAGTAAAACCATGCTTTAGTATAAATTTATTAATTAAGGTGCTCATACAACTGATTACCGTCTTCTAAGAAAATGATTTTTTTCATTAGCGTCCGTTGATTTTTTCTATAACGTGCTTGACATAAACGTACCTACGTATCTCCAATCATAGATCTTGCTGACAAGTTTGAGTGGAAAAATATTCCGGTTTCCCCATGATAGTTGGCTGCCGACCTGCGGCAGTTTTGACTGCACTGATAAACGTCCCGGTGCCTGGGAAAATTAGAAGCTTTTTCCCGCTACTGGGAAATTGTTCGGCGGTGTTGGTGGCGATAAATAGACAGTTTACAAATAAATAAATCGACAAGTGAATAAATTATTGCATGACAGGGCCGGGGCCTACTTTTCCGGGTGTGTGGCTAACTTTGGATTCCCATACATAGAAAGTAATGTAATTTGATAATACTAGTTTTATGTAATTCAATTTTAAGCTTAGACTTAGACGTAAATGACGGATGCAAACAGGAACGTCGAAGCCAGTTTATATACAAAGAGATTCCGTAAGATATACTAGTTACGTGATCTACTAGATAATTTTTAATGTAGCATAGTTGATAATACTAGTTTTATGTAATTCAATTTTAAGCTTAGAGGCAAATGACAGATGCAAACGAACAAAGAGAACAAATAGTTTCCGTAAGATATACTAGTTACGTGATCTACTAGATAATTTTTAATGTAGTATAGTATAGGTGTTTGAATTATTGTAGTGATTTATTAATCTGTTAAGATATAAAAATGAAATGTTTTCTAATTATTTTACAATTTAGTTAATTTCGAAAAAAAAAATAATTTGTAATAAAAGTAAGAAGGTCTATTCTAAATCCTAGGTTTGTTTTAATTTCCACAGAGGAAAATTAATAGGCAGATGGAAGAGTAAGTTAAGATGCACTAATGGGGATTTTTTACTATATGATTTTAATGAATTTTGCTATTAAATCATACATGTTTTGTAAGCTTTAATAAAAAGGACGACACTTCCACATATTTGCAAAATTATAATTTAGCGCTCCAGAAAATGGGACACTGTTTTATTTCAAAGTGAGTCGGAACGCGTCTTTCAGAAATGCAATATATTATGTATCTATGGATTCGATCATATATTATAGTGAATTGACTATCGAAGAAACGTCGGAGTGAATTCATTCCATTCTCCATATTTTCCAGTTCCACCTTTTCAATAATTTGAATTCTATAGATGAGTAGTATTTTTTAAATTTGGACACGTTTCTTATTTATTAAAAGGGTAAAATTTATTTCAGTCGGCACTCACTCACTTATTCAAAAGTCATACAACACGGCAACACAAATTATTTTTTCATGAAACTTCAAGTTTTTTGCGAACATTTTAATTGTTACAATCGGCTTCCGCATTTTCCAAAAACACTTAATATTTTAAGCTACTAAAATTGCACCTGAGAATTTCTGACACAGTAATAACTTTAACAGACCCTGATAATTTAACTCCCTAACACATGAACTCCTTAAAGAGTGTTAGTTATTTTGAAAATTTTAAGTAGTTCAGCCAAATGCTACTAAAAGTAGAGTAGAGAGAAAATCAAAATTTCATACGGCTATTTCTAGAACTTTTATTAAATAAACCATTTTAAAACCCTGAAAAATAAATGACATAAATGCTGGAGCATGGGAGAGACCACACCTAATGTAGTTTAAGCGGATATAATATGAAACCCACTTCCCTTCCCAATTTTTCTAAAATCCTGTTAGCTTTATAAAGATCGGTCGCGTTTATGCATACACTTATCGACTTATCTTTGGGACATTGGGACTTTATATTTCAGTGCATGCATTTATAAATGATCAGGCATTTTCGTGAGGGTTAAAATGATGATATGAACAGATTTGACTTGACATTTGATTTACGAAAGAAAATATATATGATTTTGGAATTTTTCGTTAGCACAAGAAGTACATAAATAAATACATACGTTTCACAGACGCATTTTGTTTAATGGAACTTGAAAGGAATAAACTTTGAGAATTCAATAAAAATGTACGTTAATTTAGTAAACCTAAAAAAAGAATTTCACTATCACACATTTATTTTTAACATTTATTCCTCATTCATTAATATAAATCATTTAAATCCAAGCATTCAAATTTTTCGAGGAAGAAGATCAAATACGTAGAACTGAGCCTGGATAAATTGTGATGATACCCAAAAGTGAAACCACAAACTATGGATGAAGATAATAGCCCCTGTAGAATAAAATAAATTATCATTTATTAGTGACGTCAATGAACCTGTAAACGTATGATTTAGAATAATTTGAATTTGATACTGAAACGTACGGTAGCTTAATTCTCATAAAGATGTAAGTCGTTAGGACAGCAACTAAAACACAGATAAATCCTACGGAGGTCATCAAATAATACCCTAAGCTGCTGTGACTCTTGAAGCTAGATGTAGACGTTCCTTGGGTTCTATAAAGGATTATAAATCCTAGACCACCAACAGTAAACATGAATGATGAGGCCAGACCCTCCAAAATATACTGGCCATTCACTCGATACGGCATAAATGCAACCTAAAAATAATTTCATAATTAGATTAATGCATCTCCGTAGCTTCTGAAACACTCATTGTATTTTAAACCCGTCATACCGGCCTTGATACACCTCTGTCATCTACCGTACTACCGACACCTGGGGGTTCCACAATGACGTCGTAAATGATTCCTAAACAATATAAAGGGCCAACTGTCAAATAAATTGCACTACAACGACTTTAAAACACTGAGCATGTCATCCGATTGTAAATATTTTACCAGCGGTGATCAAAAAATAAGTAAACAAGGCCATTGAGAAGACAACCATGGCTGATGGTTGGACAATCCATGAAGGTTTCCTAATTTTCAAATTGGGTACAGCCAAAATTGTAAACGGTATTCTAAATATGATTTCCATCTTTGATTTCTAAAAACCGTAGACTGTTCGAATTTCTTTTCCAATTAAATCGTTTCACTTTAAATATTTATTGCCGAGAAGGAGGCCGTGAGAAATGTCAACGTGTCCAAAACTCTCCCAGTTCCCAAACAATCTCATTCTCTCTTTCTAATAAGACAAGTAACAGCATAATATAACCACAGATTTTGAATATCGAAACATTTTGAGCCATAGAGTATCATTTAGAGGCGGAAACTTTTTAGACTGTAAAAAGACCGATTGATTTATTCTGGACAAAGTATATTGAGCACTCTTTCTTCCTCACAGGAGTAGCAAAGTAGAGTCATCACATATATTTAGCATTATTCCCCTTTTTATAAGCATGTTAAAGAGTTAATGGAAGAAGGAGAGAGCAAGTGCATTTGTTTTCGCATACATATACAGTGTATTGCATAATGGAATGCTGGCTGAATGTATATCTCAAATCTCACAACCGCAACCGGACCGGAATCATAGAAGAGTTATAAAGTTTTCGTATATGTATGTACTTCTCTTCTCATGGAAAGAAAGTGAAAAATACTTCTCAGGAAAAAAATAAGTTGACCTACTTCTGTTTTTCAGGACAGTTTTGTTAGTTCTGAGAGTTTAATTACATGACATTCGCTTTCTAGTAGGGCCGCCCGCCCGTGACCTGCCTAAGGGTTACAGGCTACGGTATGTAGCTTAGACTATCAAATCTACTGTTGACTGTGCGAACAACCGGGAAATCATTTTAAAAAAGGTTAACTCAAAATAAATATAGAGCTAACTTAACATTAATTATTAAAGAATGGTGAATTGATATCGAAATTCATACTGGTTTTGTAAAGATTAACGCGAAACTAAATGCATCTTCCGGAGGTCAAGGAACATCATAGAAAGCGGATAGAGTATACTAATACTGGTATACTGAAGCCACAGTATATTCCTTCCGACTTCTTTCTCTGGTTTTGAACTTTATTTCAGCCGCTTTAGTCACAATTTTCGCAGATGATCGCGAGTGAAAGAATTCTGGCGTTGCCACATCCACTCCTACCCAAACCAAAACAACGTCGTCAGCCCCCTACCACCACCAAAAATGGAATTAAAAAGCCTATCCGACCGGTCAAGGTTTATGTTATTGACCCAAAAAAGTATCAACAGAAGATGGCTATGGGAGGTTCCAAAGTCCAAACCGCAACCAAGGAAAAAGAAGCACAAACTCAGACCGAAGCAGAAGCGGAGAAGAAGCAAGACCAGGAACAAGACGTTCCTAAAAATTTTACTACGGGCTCAATGTTAACAGCTTCAAAACTCCAAACACTTATTTCAAATCATGTATCATCCATCGTTTCTAGCAGCGTTAACGTTCATCCGTCAGTTCCAAACACTACAAGTATTTCGTCCATTCCCACTGTAACCACGAACAAAGCTCCGATTAGCGTGGCTCATAATGGTACGGCGACAGTCTTAGGAAATGGAGTTACTCTCCAGTGCCTCAATGCAGGGGGTTTCGTTCCTGCGTTGCCCCTTGTCGTTACGAATGGAATCGCGTTATTGCAACAACCAATCACTTCTTCTTCCATTCCCACGGGGGGAATATTCCTTCCAGGGGTAACTGCAATACCAGGCAGCATAATTGGTCCAGCGCCTGTAATGTCTACTGCACCAGTTCCGCCAAAACCTAAGCCAAAGAAGAAACTGAAGAAGAGAAAGAAAAAGGCGGTTAAAATTCAGAAACAACGGGACATAAAGGAAGAAGACGATGAAGAGGACTGTGAACTTACTTATCTTCTGAAAAAAACCACTACGCGAACCGGTAGAATATCTAGACCAGTGAGTCAGCCACACTCTCCCAGTCACTCTATGACCGCAGGAGTTAACTCCATATTCAATGGTTCAAGTGACCCAATCAGTAGAACCATTGTTGGTCAACAAGAGGAAGAAAGTTATCCATGCGAAGCGTGCCTGGAAGACTTTGCTACACCCGAACTCTTAAATTCTCATAATATGAAAGTTCATCAAAGTCCTCCTCCACTTGCAAAATCTCAAATCATGTCAAGTTCAAGTACAAATGACCAAAGTCAAATGATCACGGTTCCATTTACTCAATCAGGGTTAGAGAACAATAAAGTGCAAAGTACAATATTTTCCGCATCACCAAATTCTCCAATTATTCCAGTAGCGGAACCTACCACCCCTATAAGTCTCAATAGCTCGTCGTTTAGCCGTTTCGATATGCCCCTGTCATTGCCAACTACATTTGTTAACAGCATTCCACCCCGCCCAGATGGTGTGTTGAGCAACATCCAATATTCCACTTCTATTTCAACAGAAAATTCATCTACCACTCTCATATCCAATTCAAACCCTTCATGCTTGTCGTCAGTTGCAGTGGATTATTTCCGGGGTAATATTGTCCAAAACAATCTTGTCTATTCTTCTCCCACCACTCCCACCGTTGCTCCTGAAGCTAAAACAAAGAAGATCTATGTCTCTTTAGAGGCAAAGGGTAAAGAATCCGGATCAGTGGGTCTAGTACTGATGAACAATGTCCCTATATGCTCCACAGGAGTGGATATGGTTCCATCGTTGTCATCATATTCCAGTCCACTATCGCAATGTGAATCACCAGGATTCCAAGGAATACAAGATAACCAGGTTATGTGTCAGGAAGATATGATTTGTCAGTCGCCAGTGGATCCCATGCTACTTCAATCCATGTCTAGATCACCGTTTCCCCCACCCCTCCTCTCGGAAATGTCCTTACCTTCTGTAAGCGTCTCGAACCTAACGATTCCAGAAGAAAGCCTCTGCAAAGGGGAACTGTTCATTGACCTTGGAGAGGAACTGCCGGAAAGCTCTAATCTCAGCAGGTTAACTTCGTTTTGCACTCCCTCTATGGTGGAACTCTTTCCTCCTTCGCCTGTGACAAAGGAAGTTAATAACGAACAATCTAATGACTGCGACAGAGTTGGTGCAATAGCCGAAGTTGAATTGGACATGGAACAAGACCAAGAACCAGAACCAGATGGAGATACTCGAGATCCAGATAATTCGCTCCCAAAGTCCCCTCATGTCCCCGCTCCAATTTTATTGGAGACTACGGAGGATGCCAATGACGGAGAAATTTTCCAAACGGCCAACTACGCGAGGAAAAATATATTTGTACAACCATTGTCTGTTGGAGCAGCAGTTTCTTCAACTTCCAAAACAGCCATGAATGCAGGAAAGACAGTTACTTACTCTAACAACAATAAAAACGGAAGTTCGGTTGTATTCTCCGTACCTCAGTCACTTGATTATCCCAAAACTCCCCAAAGTTCATTGGCCGAAAGTGACATCTCCATGGATGGTACTGACAGTAGCAGTATGGATCAAAGTCACCAAGGGCAGCAACGAAATAGTGTTTGGCAGTTTGTCAAAAACCAGATAAAGCATCGTGGAATTAGTCAGGTAATTTTATTTAAAAAATCAATATTAATTTCAAAATAAAATAGTAGGTTAACGAGATTAAATTCAAGCGCGGTTTTCTTTTAGGCGTGTGGAGAAATCTCTGAGGTGGCAGAGAAACTTTCAAGAATAGCAAGGGACCAATTTATTCCGATTCGAGAGGAGGAAATTGAACGTCTGGGGAATGCAGCTCCTATAATTCATGTAAATATACCTTTGAAATTCCAATATAACCACTTTTCATGTTCATTTACGTTTCTTCTTTAACCCAACAAATGACAATTTAAAACATTCCATTTGTGTTTGATTTAGGTTGACACGCCATTCTTTTCCCACTTGCTTGACCTACCTTTTGGAACCTATATTTTTAAAGAGGATATCGGACGACGTAAAAAGTTAATTACTCCTCCTCCTCCGGTCACAACATCCTCAGAGCTCTCTTTTACTTGCGGTGTAGAAGATGTGGAAAAATTCTTGCCGGCAGATATCGATCTCATATCATTACCACATCTCACGAATTTAGACCTGAACTAATGTTTTGATTGGAATTACGAACAAGTTTATAGTTTTTAAGCAATTTTTAATTATGTAAAATATGGTAAGAATAGTATTAATGTTCATTAAAATATACATAGATCTGCATATTTTTTTTACGTTTAATGCTTGAAATAAATTGTTTGTGCAACGCATATTCGCAGTTGTCCTTCTTAATTTTTATTGTGCTTTAATTTGACCTGACTAGTATTGTACCTCTTCAAATAGTCGATTCCCTTTGTAAATACATAAAGATTCAACTTAATTTAACGTAAACATGTAAGTACATAAACATTGGTTCAATCGTGAAAATTGTTTGGCAGTTGTAACCATTAATGTACCAACTAATCGCGCCCTAAATGGTCCTTGGAGGATTGTAATGGACGTCATTGATATTTTCATATTAAAGTTTAGGCTCGATGTAAGTGTTGTAGTTTACTTATGGCATATTTTTTAACGTTTTTTTTATATAAAAACTTCGAATAAAGTAAAAGAATATGCCAAAACATCCTTACCATATAGACGTATTCATAAATGAATTTGAGTGTTCATCGTAAGTGTCGGTCGATGTTGTATTGAATTGATGCGATAGTACAATGCTGTACATTTTTAAAAGTTGAAATAAAACGGATACTATGAAAATAAAATGTTCAAGAAGCCAATCTACGTATAAGGGAAATCATTTTTAAAATGCAAGAGTTGTAATGTGCCATGTTATTTCTTATTTATACATAGCTTAAGAAGAAGTTTTTAGGCCTAAGCCAATGTGAAATACATGACACAAGTCTACTTACACAGACCGAGATATTTGTATGGAATAAATCTTCATAATAATGACCCTAGGCAGGAAGTCAAGACGTTCCATATATGTAGAGATATCGTATCTCAGTTTTACTCTTCCTGGACTTTTAAGTGACGAAATATTTCATGAACTGACTTTACTACGTGTCAGTTCTCAAACTGTTTTGCTTTTTTGTATGTACTTGGCGTAGGCTATGAAAAGAACAATTGGTAAAAATGGTTAAAATATTACACACGTATACTTAGACAAGTCTTAGGCTTTTAGGAAGTCTGGCCCCAGGAGTTTTAATCTTTTTAACCATTTATGGTTTTCCTATTTAAAGTAATCCACGTATTCACCTAAAATATTCGACATTTTGACAAAAGTCGTTTTCATCTATTATATAGTTAGCCACTTCTTGCTAAAGATACTTTGTTTAAGATTTTTTTGTTTGAGTTTGAGCGACTTGAACCAACTGTACTGTATACTTAGGCTAGAAAGAGGGTTTAGTTAACAAAACACCGTCTTATGGTCCATAACCAGAAACCGTCGCGAATGCATAGTTTAAAAAACCTCGGGTATTTAATTTTAATAAAAAATGAGCAACATTAGAATTAGGTCTAGGAATACGAAGCTGCTGTACACATCAGTAGGATTTTGTGTATTCTACTGGTTCTTCTTAAAAACTAGGCGTTACACCGAAATCGTCGAGTTCACAGTTAACGGTGCTGACCCCAAGAAAGTGTGGAACTTCTGGTCAGACTTTTCCAACTGGCAAAAATTGAATCCAAATGTGTAATTACAAGACAAGCTAATTACATTCTCCAGGACTAACTATGGGAGAAAAAAGATAAAAAAATTTGTATTAAAATGCTTTTACAGATTAGACTTTGAAATTCATGGGGACAATGGAAAATACGAAAACTGGGAATATTCGGTTAAGTACGAGGAGGCCATGAATCTCTTTCCTTCAGCTAGGGTTCAAATATATGCTACTTACAAGGTCACACCGGAGCAACGCCATGGTCATTTTGCCCAACCATATAGAATCATCTCCCAACACAAAACCTGCATCTTCATGTTTTGCTGTTAGTATTTTTAATATTTCGAGCAAATCTTAATTCAAATATTCTAAATTAATAACTAGTTTTCTCATGATCTTTTCTTGTTTCAGTCTTGACCGATGCCGACATGATTTTCGTAAGAAACAACCAATCAAAATCCAGATCCACCAAAGTGATCGAAACGGTTGATATTGAGTGTATACCGCTACTGTCAGGCATTTGCAAAAGGGAATTCCAGGCTCAACGTAAAGAAATTCTGGATAATGTGAATGATATTGATTTTTCTTTGATTTAACCCCAATAATCTTTTACCAAATAAATTAACAAACATATATTGATCCAATTTATTTTCTAAGAGTGTTTTATTCGTTTTTTTAATTCATTGATACAATGGATTTATTTAATAAAATGCAATATTTTACAAAAGAAGTTCAGAAATACTACACGAAAAAGCAATAATATATTATATTTAAGCCATTATATACGTACGTACTTTGCCTTGGATTGATGATTGATCGACTGCTGTTTAGTTTCTCATTTTCATAATGTATTAGAGTCATTCGCAACGAAAGGAAAAATTCAATTCAAGCATAAGGAGCTACGTATATCGCCGATAGATTTAGTTATCCTCTTCTACATGCAAAACAGAAAAAGAAACCAAAGATTGAGAAATAGGTGATGATGAAATATGAAAATGCCAGAATATTTTAGAAACATATTTGGTCATATTGAGTGTGTATACTTCCAAAATTGAAAATTAAGGTGGTTTAGAGGTAGAATAATGAATAAAAAAGAATATAAAGCGTCATCATGCGCATTCATGCAAGCTAACCTTTAACTTCTTCTTCAGACGAGTCTCCATCGTCAGATTCGAACGCGTCATCAGGAATGGAGAAAAGATGAATAAGTTGCTGTTTTAAAAATTCCAAGAAATATGAATTCAATTAGAGATGAAAACAGTAAATGAAAAAAAATATCTTTGCCTTTGTTAACCTTGTTGGGATCTCGGAGAATCAAATATTTTCCATCCTCTTGCTTCATGCAAAGGTCAATGACACATCGCAGAATGCCCCAAGCATTATCCATGTTCAAGCTAATCTGCGTAGCGAATTCAGTGGGCTTGAACTGCTGCGTACCCAAAATGACGTGGTTAGAATCGTCCCTTGGACTCACTCTTGAAACGTAACTGCAATAAAAGTGGGAATACAATTTTCAAGTGTTGCTGGAATAAATTGAAAATAATTGAAAATTGGGTTAAATGGACTCGTACCCGTATTTCATTTGATCAGATCCAGCAAGCAGGGACTGAACTGTCCATTTAGCCAACTTGCAAGCATTATTCCTCAATTCGTTCGCTAATACGGCACCTCTCTGCATATCCAACTTCTGACGCCAGTCAATGCCTCCAGAAAACTGCAATTTAATTAATTGAAAACCAGTCATTCTACTTTGATATAAGATATAAAGTTTAGGAGTAACAGGAGGGTTAAATACATTAAAATAATTTTCTTTTTTACCCTTGGATCCCATTCATTCAAAGCCTTCACGTTGCAGAATTGCACTTCTCCAGCTGTGCCATGCATGACTGCATCATGTTGACAACGTGCTACCAAAATAATACCATTGTCAAGATCCCACTTCCTGTATCGGTATCCAACTGAAGCCATTTTTTCGGTTTCCTCTTCTCCGATAAAGGGATTGGACTCATCAAATTTGTAGCGCTCTTCACCCTTTAAAATGAAACAAAAATATATTTTTCAGACTCAAATATACATTAACACTCTATATTAACATCAAATTAATTGCAGCTCACCGTCTTTAGCACTTGCTGAGAGAAATTATTACAAACAAAAGTAGCCTCCAAAGCCAAATTATTCAGCATCTCGGGGTCATCAAGTGGAGGTTCGTTAGAGGTTTCGTTAACCGTAAGCAAATCTAAATGTTTTCAAAAATTAAATAAATGTTTAACCTTAAAATATTTTAGAATTAATACAATTGTAATTACAAATTGTTATTGTTAGATACAGATATGATTTTGAAAAGAGACGCACCGAATGTGTTGTCACGCTTGTCGAAAAACAATTTGCCTCCAATCTTTTGCACAACAATGTCCCACGAGTAGTTGGACCGAGTAGCGCACATCAAAGTTGCCAAAATAGAATCCGTTGCATAGACTGTTCCAACAGTTTTAGTTAGCTATAAAATCAAGAAAACGTATCATGTTAGCAAAGCTAATTAGGAACATAGGTTACGTTACGTTACAGGGTCAGAGTGAGATAAATGAAAAATCAAATGTTCCAAATTCTGTCAAGTCTTTAC
>JAANSQ010001972.1:0-13178 GCA_036850885.1 Lepidocyrtinus dapeste | reverse complement strand
TGTGTGTGTAATATGACCTCTTGGTTTTTGGAACTGCCTAGTTTTCCTTTGTCAAACGAATTTTTTTTCTGTTTATAATCGGATTTCCTCCTTCTTGGACCCCATTCAGGTTCTTGTTATGACAGGTTTTATGCCTAATTCACATATTTGAAACATTTTCCTCGTGCAACCGACATTGTTGGACGACAAAAGGGATTCCGAATGAATAAAGAAATTAAACCGGAAGCTTCTTTTCATCATTAGTAACGGCCTACGGCTTTTTATCTTCTTGCCAGTGTAGCTCATTTTTTCATCTTATTGCCATTTCCATTAGATTCTGAGGTTTATCTTACCGCTTTGGTCTATAAGTAGCAAACAAAATCGCGCGCTATTCCAAGTCTACTTCATCAGCAAAATAATATTTTTAGATACATTTTTCCTCGGAAAAAAGACCGAATAGAATCAAATGAAACGAGAGAATTTACTTCTTTGTTTCATTATCCCAATTCTCTGAGAAGTTTTCCTTTTATCATGCTTCTTACATTATCCATTGGAACCAGGGCTAGACCATGTTTGCAAGTAAAGGCATTCCTCACCCACCTTAAAAGATGAGCTGGCAAGAGAGTCTCCAGGAGGTCATTCAATACAGAAAAAACACCAGAGTCATTTCATAATAATAAGGTTTAAGTGTCCAGTTTACAGGGCCTAGCGATTTCCCATTAGCACGCATTATCCCAAGAGAATAGACCTTTTATGGTTTACTACACAATTTTTTCGCAATAAACCGTTACAGCTGGATCCAACATGAGAGTAGGGCTTAAAACTACTGGTACTACTACTCCACTTCCAAACAGAAACAAGTGAAGTTTTATGAGAGGAGAATGACGTGCTTTACAAAAACGAAGTGGATAAAGCAAAGCGAAAATTGCAAAGAGAGCGAGGGGAAAGCTTATTCGGCACGTTTTATTCTCCAGCTTAATGGCTTCTTCTACCCTTTGTCTCTGGATAAAACTTGACGTGTTCGGTTGAAACACACATACTTCCAAAGACTAAACATTTAGCTTAATCTTCTTGTAAACCTTGGCAAACCTGAATGAAACAATGAATTTGAAATGAAAAACAAAACAATTGGATACTCTAAGGGATATAAACAAATAGCAAAACTTTTATTCATAAACTAGATTGCAAAATTATTCATTGTTTTGTTTCATTTTTATTGTCCTCCGAATAGTAATACTTGGTTTTTCTTTAGGCAAAAATTATTGAATAAGGGACGGTATTTTTTCTTTCTTTGCGATTATTTCAATGCCAAATTAATAATTTTGGGACTAAATTCTAACAACATCTAGAATAGGTTTACTGTAGTAAAAGCGATCTAACGTGAAGGAATATGGTTCTCGCAGATACCAGATAAGTGATTAAACAATATAAACCTATGCCCACACTTACCAGTATTCTCTAGTTCTTTGAAAAAACAAGACATTTATCACGTTCTTGGTTTGATAGGAAGTACGGGATATAATATACAAATGCATTTAAATGCTCCGTTTTTTATTTGTGATTTGGTAGTACATAAGCTTGCATAAATATTAGCTCATGTTATGTTTATGGTCTTATCATTGTTTATCATTAATGTGCGCTGAAAGGGAAAGGAGAGATATGCTTGAGAGAAAAATTGACTCAAAGAATTTTTTCTGCTTTGTTTCCCTTGCGCTGTAAAGAAACCGCCGGTTATAATGTTAATGGTTGCATCACACATACATGCAGCATATAGCCCGTGTATTTTTTGCGTGAGAAAAATGAGGGAAAATTTGAAAAGAACCTAAAAAAAACTCTGTTGAAGAGATGGATATGTGCTCATTAGCGTAAATTCTACATTTTTAGTCTGTGACTGCGTATTTGTGTACGGAGGCAATGTAAAAATGTTTTCTTTTTTTGTGAAATATAATGTTGTTGTTTATGAGCTTTTCTGTTACAGAAAGATAATGGATGGGTTTGGTGAAAAGAACCTAAAAAACTCTTTTGAAGAGATGGATATGTGCTCATTAGCGTAAATTCTACATTTTTAGTCTGTGACTGAGTATTTGTGTACGGAAGCAATGTAAAAATGTTTTCTTTTTTTGTGAAATATAATATTGTTGTTTATGAGCTTTTCTGTTACAGAAAGATAATGGATGGGTTTGGAATGAACCGTTGATTACGAAATCAGTTCGGAGAACAAGTATTACTATGACTGTATTTTCGCAGAGAGTAAAATGGAGGGTAAACGGTCGGCTTTTTCTAGCATCTAATGTTGTTATGATTAGAGGCGGTATACTCGTAAATCTTTATGTATCAAATACACTCATCTCTACTGATCCCGGAATTAGGCAACTAAAGGGAACTTTATGGGGATGCCAATACCACTCTGCATGCCACTTCAACGTTATTCAATTCTTTGTTCCAACTACATTTTTCGGCTGTAGGTTTTGACCTAAAAGTCATACATATATTTACACTTTCCGGGAAATGGACAATGTGGAATACAATCACAATCAGTATAGTATTTTCTGGTTTGGTATCTTCGTTGGTAAAAAATTCAATGAAAAGAGATGGGGGAAATCAGAGCTTTAGGTATTTTTTTCTTTTTTCTTTAGCGGCTTAAGATACTAAAACGACAAAACAAAGTGAAATAGCCATTGGAGCTTAAATACGAGGAAAAGGATCCATACAACATCCAATAAAACTTCGTTAATAATTCAAAAACAGAATAATGCTTTTGTGCACTCCTCTGGACTTTACAGGAAAAAGTTAGGGTTATATTATGTATATCCAGTGAGTCTAACCGTCACTGTATTTATAAACTATATAGACTATTGTGGTATTTTGGGTTTTGTGTGTTCCGCAAATGTTTTTAGCAAGATAGCATTGTACAATGTGTATGTAAGCATATGGAAAAGTGGGAAGTAAACTGTACACGTATCTTTGGATAATATCATATAAAATAGAGATGAATAGATAAAGGTAAGAGGAAATGAAATCTTGGGTAGACTACCATCGCCTTCCCGGGGCTTGGAGCTAGGTTCTGGAGTCAGCATGAGGTCAGTACAAAAGCAAACAATGCTTGAGTTGGCATATCATTATTATCTTCATCTTCTCCTACGTTACATCATCATCATCATTGTCATTCTGAATAGAATAGGAGATGCCTAATGCCACCAAGCTAAAGGATAATGATGTGCTATGTTTAACTAGCATGAACTCTCAGTTTATGATTTACTGCCAAGATTTGAAGAGAAAAGGGAACGTTTGAGTATTATATATTATATCGTATTTTGTAAAATAGATGGGATGAGATGTTTTAGAGAATGTGAGGTAAACTTACAAGTTGTAGGTAAGCTGAACGTGAAATGTCAAGTGACTTTTGTGACCACAAATCATTATCAGACTATATTTTTTGGGAGGGAAAATATATACCATTTTAAAAGACTTTCACTAAGCCCCCTTGCGATTAAGAGTAAACTCGTCAAGTCAACCTGAATTTCGGGGAAGATCCCAGTGAGAGAGAAATCAAAAGGAGCATTCAGTAAATAAAATGTGGGAAGAACAGCCTACATTTACCATTTCGCGACCAAAAACCTTTCAAGATTTTCCTCGAGATCTAGTAAGAAAAAAAATTACAGTTGGTGAGACAAATCCCATATGGAGCTTACTATGAGAGGAACAGTCAAACGGACAGACTTAGCGGAAAAGAAGGAGGAAATCGATCTCCGGTCTTTTTCTCTTGGTCGTCATCAGTCAAAAAGGAGAGAAAGCGCGGGAGCTCTGTTCCTTTGACGTTATCATTATGTATTATATTTTGAAGAATGTTGGTGAAAGAGCTAAATCATTTTGGCTGGTTTAAATGGGTTCAGTACACTTATTTTCTTGGAAGAAAACCGCTTTCTGAAGAGCATCCGTTGGTAAATCTTAAAAAGAGAGGTGATTATGACGTAGCATGTCTTAGCTTTTTGATGGACTTTAGATAGAGACGCATCCTTATTAAATCATGAACATTTTCCAAAGAGAATGATCAACATTTTGCTTTTTCCTGGTACGGTTGATTTAGTGATTTTATGCCTGAGCTAGTAAAATAAACCTTGGAGAAATAGGAAGTGAGATCTTTACTAACCTCAGTCTTCGTCCCCATTTTGGAAAATCTCATTCAAGATCACGATCACGCATGCTACTATCCATTTACATACCGTGCAACATTTTACAACCCTTGACTTGTTTAAGCTTTGCATCACATTCTGATTCTGTTTTGCCCTCTCGACTTTGATTAAACCCTTCGCATCATTAAAGGTTTTACGTATCTAGGCCAAGCGTCATCTGAATCGTTTAAGGGTAGTGATTATGTGCTTGGAAGAAGTGGAACACTGAATTGCATTTTATCAACTTTGTCAAATTTAGCATCTCAATGCCAGATGAGCCTTTCCCAGCCCCTGATTGCGAACAATTTATTTGGCCAAAGAGACTAGTCTTAAGATGATCTCGCAACAATACTTTATAGTTCAATCTGCAAACGTTACAATTTTTTGAAAATCATTTGGTTTTCGCTCATTCAACGTCTTTTTTACAGAAACGTCACTTCTCTTAACATTGTAGAGGAATTTAATTTTCGTGTTTAGGTAGATTGAATTTCTCTCGAAACCTATAATTCCTTGAATTATTACAGTGCAATTGATAGAATCACTTCATTACTTTAGAGTTTTTTAAGTTGTAACCACTTAACTCTATCCAAAGCATTTTGTATAGTGTTTATAGTATGTAGACGATTTTCTTCGCATGCTCTTTTTACTTAAAAATCTAGCACCGAAATTCCTATAAAAATACTTTGAAAACTCTACATGGGAAACTTATCAAGCTGACTAGTCTTTACAATCTCAGTAGCCAGTTGGAAAGAAACACAGGCAAATTTGTGGTGTCCCATCAATCTTCTTTTCTCTCGGAAATCTTGCTTTGGTTTAAGCGTAGAAAGAAAATAAACTTTTTCTTGAGGTATATTGGCTCAGGGATTTGAACTAACAACCAACCCTTACGACAAAAAAAATGTATTATCGTCATTATAGCTCTTGAAAGTATTGTTATTGAAGGAAGATAAATGGGTTGAAGGATGCAATCTAATGCACTTGGTTAACCAAAATAATAGAAAGCATATTGTTGGCTTTTTCCCTTTTGTGAGAGTTTGTGCCCCCGCCGGAGATGAATGTACAGTACATAATTATTTTTGTGAACATATAGAGTTTTTGGAGAGTACCTCCAAGGAATAACATCTTTTGCTTTGTACTAGACCATAGTATTAGCTAGACTTGCTTAAACGAGCCAAACACGCGAAAAAATGGAACCACCATAGAAAGCAAAGAAGGCCGATAAAGTCAATCTTCACATTGCATTGTTCCTCTCACTTCCTCTTGATGCTTCTTTGCATATTGTTTCTTTCAAAATAAGATAGCATACAATGGTAAACTTTGTATGTGTTCTAACGTAAATATGCTCGTTGGTTTGCTTAAACCCAGTCCAACTCAAGCGTCTCATTTTTCTCCAAGGTATTTTTGAATGAAATATAGTGTACACAAGGTAAAATATGGCGCTTGTATAGTATCGCCTCTTTGACTTTCACTTTCTGTTTCTGCTTCAGGAGGAGCAATTTCTTTTGAAAATTGTCAAAGGCCACAAGAGTTTGTTACATCTTTTGCCTTTGGAGGTAAAAAGTGCGACTTCCTTCTCTTACCTTTTTCTATCCTCGCGTTTCTCCAGAGTCAAAGACCTAGGCTTTATTTACTCACTTTTGAGCATTTGAGCATTCAACGGTGTTGTCGATCATCTATGTAGATAAATGAATGTAGATTTTGTCTTGATGCAATTTTCAATGTGTTTGTGAACTAATAGCAGAGTTTGTAAAATGTCTGTCATTAGTGATGTCGATGTAGAAAAAAAAGAGGAGGACTGTAGAGCTAAAATTTAGATACGTAGATTGTGATAAAAACAAGACATTTTATAGCACCCAGTATGAATCTACATAAGTACCTTAACTGGACTATCCTGTCATTCCTGTTTAAAGCAAATATATCACGTCAACTCCACAAACACTACCTATTCCTCGATGGTTCAGTTCAGTTGAGTGAATATGGATGAAGGAACATTTCCCTGGAAAAAGTTCCAGGCTCTTTGTCTTCTTTTACGTTTGCCACTCAAGTTCATCCTTGCTTTGGCCTTGTGCTAATCATTAATCAGCCCAGTGAAAGATTTACTTTAGTGAAAAACGAAGGTAATTTTCACGACGAGGAAACAGAGAGAGGGAGAGTTAACTTAACTTGAAAAAAAGTTTTGTTCGATTTGGAAAACAGTCTAGGTAGATAGAATATACTTCCGACACAAATCTAACGTAAATTTCTATTTACTTTCTCTAAAAAATAAAATGGATGAATATAGCTTTTAGCGTACAAATCAAGAGTAGCTGGATTTCTTTGAATATAATCAAAAATTTATAATTGCCCTTGATTGATTGACATGATTTAATGGTATTTACATAATACTGGTTTACTCAATTGCAACGCTTTTACTCTTTTTTTCTAGGAAATTCCGACGAGAGTGGCAGAAAGTTTGTGGAGATCCTGAGGGACGTGGAGTGTTTGCCACAGAATGTTCCATTTTGAACGGAAGCTTGGATGGTTTGGACGTGTCTGGAGTGTATGGGAATTCGTCACTCATCCCTTCCTATCCGAACGATACTTCGAAGCTATTTCCCGAGGATACGTTTACACCCCCTCCGTTCGCATTCTGGCAGTCAGTTTTCATCGCGATAAGTCTCGGCATTTGCATTTTGCTCACAGTCTCCGGTAACATTTTGGTGTTGCTGGCGTTCATTGTTGATCGGGCTATTCGACAACCATCAAATTATTTCATTGCTTCCCTGGCCGCCACAGATCTGCTCATAGGGACAGTATCTATGCCCTTTTATACGGTTTATGTCTTGAAGGGCTACTGGGATCTGGGTGATATTCTCTGTGATCTTTGGCTTTCGGTTGACTACACCGTATGTCTAGTCTCCCAGTATACTGTCCTCCTCATCACTATTGACCGGTATTGCTCTGTAAAGATTGCCGCGGCATATCGATCCTGGCGTACAAAAAATCGAGTAATTTACATGGTGGTCATCACTTGGATTGTGCCAGCGTTACTGTTCTTCACGTCAATCTTTGGCTGGGAACATTATGTAGGAAAAAGGGACCTGAAGGAGGGTGAATGTGCGGTGCAATTCCTCAAAAATCCTGTTTTCAACACGGCCCTCATCATTGGCTATTACTGGAGCACACTTATCGTCCTCTTCATCTTGTACGGTGGCATTTACAGAACAGCCTGGGCTATGCAGAAAAAGGCCGAGGACAAAAGGAAACGGATGCAAGATATGGTCAAGATGACAGCAGGAGGGTTAGCTGGCGTTGCAGGAAAAACTGCAAACATTAATATTTCCAACACTCAAGCGGGAAACACAGCCAATTCAGAAAATAATCAGGGAAGCAAGAATAATACCCTCCGAGTTAACAATAATGGAAATCAGGTGAGCCTCGTAAAAAAATTATGTAGTATTGGCCATAATCATAATATAATTTATCCAGGAACATTTTCCCAGGCGGAAAAAGTTTCTTACTAAAAAATGGGTCATGGAAGCAAAAAAAAAACTTTTTGTGCAAATGCATCACATAAAACACTCAGCTTTGATCTTGATCATGTAACGTGGCTTATCTCTCATGAGTTATTTTAGATTAAAACTTTTCAGGGAATGATCTTTGAAATTTTAGTAGAACCAAGAGCAATGGGTAGGGTATCCTTGTTTACTTCTTTTTTTAAATTGTGGAAAACGTCCACTGAAATGAAACTAGAGCGAACATGTAAAAACTTTCATGCCAAATAGAGTAGAGTCGTTTTTCTAAGAACTTTGAGTCCCAACGGTAGTTGTACACTAGACCAACAAAGAAAATCATGAAAAAAGTTTGCTTTGAACTTTCTGAATGTCGTGTCATCACGAAAAGTATTTAAAGTTAGACCAGACAAGAAAAAGACGTTGAGGTTGTGGCAGTACTTACACAAGTTTTTACCCAAATCCCCTACCCGCAAATTGCCCTCCCCCAAATTACCCCTTTAAAATTGCCCCTTCACAATTTGCTCATGCATAAAAATTGCTTCTCCATATTTGCAATGAGCAAAAACCGATTCGATACAGATTATTATAATAGGTACATTATAGTTGACTGCTAGAACCTAGAAGTTAATGTGGAGACTCGACAATTCTCTCATTTTCTAAGGATTATCTTAGCTTTCTATTGGTCAGTGCTCTTGCATCAGCTCTTTTTTGTTTAGACCAATGCTTTTATACTGTTAGCAGTATTTTTGCTTGGTGGCAATTAAAAGTGAAATTTAGAGGGGTGAATTAAGAAGGTGCGATTTTGGGGGACGGCACTTTAGGTGACATTCTTCTATAAGTTGGTGGCGGTGGGCCTCTTATGTTCGCAGAAATCTTGTCAAATATGTAGATGGCCAAGTTTTTTATGCAAGGATAAAAAGTTGGGAAAACTTGTTACACAACGCATTTTTAGTCCTCTCCTTGCTCCATTTGGTATTTTTTATACTCAAGGTACATTGCACTTTGTAGGAAAGAAGCACGTAGCAATATCCTATCTCTTTAAGCTCGATTGCGTGGTCCTTAAATTTGTATTAGTTATAGGGAATCCTTCGTGCAAGTTTTTACATGAGGTAAATGATAAATTTTCTTTTAAAAAAATTTATTTCTCCCGTTAAATTTTTGTTTGACCATTTGAGACAGTTTAAAAATTGGAGTTTTACTATCAACTTAGATCCTGTTGTCAGGACGAAATTAATTCAAGTTGTTTATGGTGTTTGTTGAGACGTACTTGTAAATTTTTGTCGCTAAACATACAAGATATTTATCCAACAGACAGTAAGTCTGATTTATCTTTGAATACTTTGGGCTGGTTTGATGATACAGGACTAACAGAAGAACATGACTTCATCAATAAATTCGTAATTAAAAAGGTTTGTTCGAATGATGGGAAATGAAGAAAGTTTGTTATAAGGCTGATGGTTATCACCTTATCAGTTTGAAAAAGTTTTATGAATCAACGGGAAATTATACTCGCTAAGTGTAGATTTTATTCTTCAGGACAAAACAAAGGGAGCTTCTTAAAGATTCTTCCACTTTGGCAGTTGTTAAATTATGTTCAATTATTCTCATCAGTGCACATGGTGTCATCTTTAAGAATCCTTCTACGATTCCAATTGATGCGCTCTACAATTAGTACGTCTGCTTATCTGATACATACTTCTCTGAATTGTTTAAGTATGTAAAACAAAATATAATTCTGAATAACTATGTTGTTTTGAAAGTTCGACCGAATAGAATTGCCTACTATTTGCAAGCACAGGCATACATAAATTTAATAACTGAGTCGAGTTTAAAAAAACTTACGACTTTGTAGGAACCATTTACTTAAGGCAGAAACTTTACTTGCCAAAATGCTTTGAACGGACTGGACAGGAAAAGGAAACTTGAATGGTGTCATGACAAGGAAGAGTTTGAATAATTTAGCTGGCTTTGAGACATTGTTGATTTGTTTCCCTTCTAACTTTTATTTGAACCATTTTTATCCCTGTTATATTCCTGCCCATTTCCCTTCTTTTCAGCATTTTCAAAACAAGCTGTGCTGCAAAATTTGTACTTACATTAGATACAGATCCAACATCCAACAGAAATTTTCTTTGATCAAATAATACTGGAAACACGACGTGTCATGCTGGACACCATTTGAAACTCTGCGACATTTCCTGAATACATTAAATTAGAATTTCATCTTAAATTAAAAAATAAGTTTCCGGGAAGTCGTGTAAATTATTGTTGATTGGAGCTTCCAAGCTTCACATAATGAATTGTTTTCCTTCCCACGCTGAAAGTAAGAAACTATTCTTTTGTAAATTATATTCAAAAGAGACGTACAGGAATTCCGTAAATTGAAATGAAATCATGCTCTAAATATCATTGAATCAAATATTTCTCTTTGTTTCTACTAAGAGAAACATGAATCACTCCTGAATGGTATTGATCTTAGTTCATGGTGTCATGATTCATGATACGTTCACTTATATTTTCTACGTCAATTTGCCATTATTTACTAGCTTCTTGATACATAACTTCATACTTAATGATAAAGTCCCCTCTGTTACATTTGCTAAAATTTCCTCGTCATTATATTATTCAGCATGCTGAGAACTCTTGACAAAAAAAATTTCCGTTTCTTTCTCTTTCCATCAGCTATATTTTTCCAGGAAAATTATTTCTCATAATGTTATGCTATATTTGATTCTAACTAGATAGTATTTTGTCCCGGTTTGAATTGATGAAAAGATGACGATACAGACGATACAATTCATACATGCTTTCATGTGCGAGCAATGAGTGTATCATTGAAAGGAAACTCAAGTTTCTTTTTAAAATTGGGAGGCTTTCTAGCATGAATAATATTTACGGAATTTCTCATCAGTGTCATATCATCAAGATATTATTCTTTGTTATGGTTCTCCCCTTTGTAACGAGATAGTACAAGAGTAATACTCTATATTATGCATAAACTGTTTCCTATAATTCAAATTCATATCATAATCATATCATATCATAGTCAGTTTAAATGTAAGACGTACTCCCAGTACTATCATTACTACCTTCACAAGCCGCTCTATTTTTTATGTTTTCATTTTTCTACGCGAAGAAAAACATTTCCTTTTTTCTATTACAGGGAATGTTTACAAAAATATTTTAGAAACGTAGAACATAGACTAAACGGTAAAATATATGTGTAACTTTAAAACTCAAGAGCCCTAAATGAAATGGCCCTTTTACAATAAGACTGTTTGCCCTGAATACAGCATACACACGTATTATGTGAAATTCAAAAAGCCCGCGCGACAGTTCCTATTTCTCATTTGCTTGGTTATGTCCTTCCTCACTCATCATAGTCAGATGTGTTTCTTTACTCAAAAGTTTACAAACATTTTAAGACCATTTTTTTTGACAAAATATAAAAAACTTTCGTCGCAAAATGTGACGGATTTTTTTGTTAAGTAAGGATTGTAAAAAGCATGACATTTTTCCTAAGGAAAAATTGTATGCTGAACAATATTCTTCTACGGAAAATATGAGGTTTCTTGTTCGCCCCTAGCCAAACGGAAAACCCATATTTGAAAGAAACTAAACTGATAAAATCAACCACATTTACCGCACATCTGTGCTCGACAGAGCTCAATCAATGGAAAAATAGATATTTCTCCTTGAAACGTCTTCTGGAACTTAATACTTTTTGCTTTAGGTGACTATATTCATATTTATCGAAAAGAGTTTTTCCTGGTTAAACACCGGAAGTTTAAAATATGGCGGGGGGAGAAAGCTGTAGGGTACATAATATAAAAGTTACGTGTTAATACCCCAAGCAGCCCTTGGAAATATTGTGTGGAGCGATAAGGAAAGTGGTGAATGGTGAATGGACGAATTAGTTTTTCATTTGCGTATTTCCCCAGACTCTTGTTCTGAATGAAGACTACATCACACAACAGTTGGAAATATCGGGTGGAGCTGAGTCGAAACATTGCATACAAAGCACTCTTAAAGATTTTTACAATCTTCTAGTATCCAGATTGACAGAAGCAAAAATAACAAGTAAGGGAAAAAGTCAATTTTGTGCAGAATGAAAGACCGTAAAAGAAATATCAATTTTTCAAGAATCCCGTTTCTGTACGATCCCAAGCATATATTTAAATATTGCCGTTTGGCACACCTGCCTTTCACCTTTATCTCTGTACTTACGCTTGATCTGGTTAAAAAGGTGGAGGAAGAAGGGAAATGTGACATTTTCTTCTAGACAGGTTTACTTCTTCGCTTTGATGTGACTTTTTGTATATTTTATGTGGGCTTGTTTCATGTCAATCAACCGCATATAAGAAACGATCTTATCACGAACGGAGGACTATAGAAGAATGTAAAGTGCGGAGGAAGAGAAAAAAAAAACAATATTCTTTAAGGTTTTTTTCGAGGCTTACACAAGCTACTAAAAGGTCGAGATTTTACGACAGTTACATAACCGTGTGCTTATTGACTCTGAGATATTTCCTCTGCTGCCTGTCTATCAAACGTCGACCTCGTCATCTGTACTTCCTTTTTAATGCATTAAAATGGGAAGAAATAATTAGCTTTGTAGGAATACACATGTACGGAAGAATCCTTGACGGGAGAGCTCAAGGTGGGTAACGTGAGATCTACGAGACAATACCTAAGGTTAACATTGAGGTCATGTCAAGTTTTGTCAGTGCTAAAACTCTACGGATATGTTGTGTAATACCGATGAGCTGATCTTTTTAATCCCTTCACATGTAAGAATCGATTGCAGTAACGCACGTGTTTCAAAAAACCAAATAAAATTCCTTGACTCAACCCCAATGACGAATTAGTGTGCGCTACGTAATTTCATTCGGAGAACGAAAGCTTGATCCAAACTAGCTCCCATTTTAAAAGTAAGCAGTATAATAGCAACATGACGTTCGTCTCTCAAGAAATTTGATTTGTTGGTGATGCTTATCTTTATTATTATGACACACGTTTCATGTAACTTTAGGACGAAAGTCAGAATTGTTTCAAATGCTTGAAATCAACCCAAAACAAAAGCTAACATTTTATTCACTTTCTACGCTTCTCATTCTCAAGCAGTAAGAGAAAAGAGTCCTCGTCATCGTCATTATTATTATTAACGTCACTCAACTACCATGGCATAACACCAACGTACCACGAATTTTCATTCCAGGCAAATGAGTCTCCAACATGGCATAAATTTACCCATTAAATTTCCACATGTAAGTATATATTTTTTTGGTTGATCTTGGTGTGATGATCACATCATAACATTGGGGAAACCTTTCACCAAAATGAGTATCCAATATCCAATCTACCTATGCAAATCAAATCCAAGATTCATTCATCCACAAAGATTACATGCATATTACATTTCATTCCATTTGTGAACATTTTGTACGCACGAGGCAGCACCGTGATGTAAGCAGAAGTAGAAAGTCAAAAACGGAGTGGGTGAAAGAGAGAAAAAAAATTTGCCATTGGAACT